>MU703118.1:156123-166295 GCA_026770625.1 Nicotiana glauca
TTTATCAGTTTAAAGATTAAAAATTTTACAAGTTTCAAAATTATAAGTTCGGAGGTTTATGTGTTTGGAAATTTACGGGGCTAGAAATTATAAAGTTTACTGGTTCGAAATTTCACGGTTTTGAAAGTTTAGCGGTTCTAAAGTTTATGAAATTTATGAGTTCGAAAAGTTGTTGGTTTGAAAGTTTATGGCTTCATGTTATTATATCTAAATTATTTATGAATATTCTTGAGAAGTCATTTTCCTTAGTTTGCGTACCAAACACCGAAAAATAAATAAGATTACTACTTGTTTTCCAAGAAAATATTTTCCACGGAAAATATTTTCTGTTATACCAAACACACCCTTAGTCTGGCAAACTTATAATAAGACCATCACATTGTAACAGTGCCACCTAGCTAAGTACAAAGCTCTAACAACTATAAATTGCAAGTAACGCAAAAAGAAAGTTCAGAGAAATATATCTTGATAGAAAGCTGCAAAAACATAGTTCGGCACATTTTACCAGTCCCACGCAGCTGAAGTACAAAGCTTATACACTTTAAATTTCAATCATCTTCACCATCAGTCCTCCATTGCAAATTTTCTTTTCCAAGCATAGAACGTGACACAACATTCTTCAACCTTCAACACTAGTGTAGAAAAGCAATCAACACGACAAAAATTACCGCAAACTAAATGGTGGGCAGGTAGAGAAAAAGAAACAGGTGGAAGAGAATCTCATAGCATCTGCTTTTTTTCTGGTTAAACAAACACTCATAACCGAAGTCAAGCATCTTTCTGAGAAGTACAATACATCATCTGCCTCTATAAGGTGGAATTTTGTTTCTTTGCCCTCCTTGCCCCCTCCCAAAGAAGAAAGGCTTAAAAAAAAGGATAATAATGGAGTCAAAAAGAGCAAAGTCTAAAGTTAAAGAATGGGTAAGAAAGTTAACTACTAATGCTTAACCAGCCTCAAATGAAGGGGCGAACTAGGAAGAGATGAGAAGTAACCTCACAAGAAAGGATGATTGACAAAGGACGAGAGAGGAGACAAGAGACAACTGCAAATAACAACGATGTCTAAATCTCAAGCTAATATGCATCGGTCGTATGAATCCTTACAATCCATTTCGCTCTCCTGTGTGCTTATTACTTTCAGAGACTTCTCCATCTTCTATTCTTGAAACTTCCTATAGCTATGTCGAGTAATGTTCAGGTCAGGGATTTTATGGCATCAAGTATTCTCTAAGCCCCGAAACTTTCCAGTGCTCCCAGCAATTTCTTGCAGCAAGAAAGAGGTGCAGGTTTAAGACTTCAAGATCGTCATCAGAGGATTGTACAGTTTAGAGAGGGTGGCATTATTGCCTTTCCTGCGGGAGCTGCTCACTGGGTATACAACGAAGGAAATGAGGAGGTTCTTCTTTTGGAAGACAGCAGCACAGGGCGTATGTAGTGTGATAATCATGGGTTCAATTGAACCGATCGCTTTCGACGCGAAGTAAAAATTTAAAAACAAATTCGTTAAAATTACAAAAATAGTAAATATGAACCAATAACTTTAAAAATATAATAGGTTCAATGCTGAAAACCTTAAATGTTGAACCCATAGAGTTCAAATTCTAGATCTGCCTCTAGAGCAGTAACAACACTAAGTTTCAAATTCTAGATCCGCCTCTAGAGTAGCAACACCAAGTTTCAAATTCTAGATCCGCCTCTAGAACAGTAACAGCACCAACTAACTTGCTCAAACTTGGAGAGTACATTCGAAAATTGGGTTTAGAGAACATACCAGGAAAAATTCAATAGAACCATAGTGCCACTTAATTTTTATTTTTTTGTTTAAAAGAATTGGTTTTTCATTTACTTGCAGAGATAGAGATAATTCATAGCTGGAAACTCACAACAAGGACAACAGCAACAGGGTGGACGATTAGGAAGGGGGGGCCAAATTTCAATCTGGAAACGCCTTCAGAGGCTTTGACATAGAAACATCAGCCGGGGCATTTGGCATAGACAGGGAGACATCCGGGGACTTCAGGGTGAGCCATATTTTTAATATTCAACAGGTGCTTAGAGTTATGAGGCCACCATTCTCACAAGAACAAGAGGAAGGATAGGAGCAACAAGAGCAAGTCAATATGGTCCTCAATCATCTGTTCAGCAAACGCCGGGCACAATAGTGACACAATTATAGACCCTCCCCACCCATAGTCTAGAGCTAGATCATTTTCATAAGGTAGACAATAGCGGATTAATTCTTATAAGACATGACGGAGAACGGAAGACCTGAGACCAGAATTAAGAAAAGTAAAAAAGAACAAACCAATTCGACCAGCAATTCAGGGAAATATATGCTACTTAATAAAAGGGGTAAAGTATTAGCACTCACATTGCCAGACCTGAGACCAGAATTATGAAAAGTAAAAAAGAACAAACCAATTCCACCACCAATTCAGACAAATATATGCTACTTAATAAAAGGGGTAAAGCATGAGCACTCACATCGCCATTGCTTCCATGGGGTTGACGGGTCTGCAAGATTTATCAACATGTAAAGTTATGAAGCCTTGCAGGTTAACCTCTAGTGAGTCGCCCTTGCTAACTGTAAGGATTGCCATTCCCAATTCTCTAGAACCTAGAGCAGCTATCACTAGAAATTTTCCATTACACAGGTCAACCAAAATTGGGATACGAACTAAACAGCGAGGATCCAGCATAAGTAACCAAGGTAGGTCTCCTCGAAGACTATTAGATTGAAACCATCTTTTCTTATCAATATCATACCCATATAAGCACTTGTCACAGCTGAACCAATACAAAGTTGAGTTATATGCCACTGGTCGTGTATTTTCTGCGACATAGGTTAGCAGGTCAAGACGCCCACAACCTTGGAGCCCATCTGGAACAGGAAACGCACAACCTTGGTCATTGAATTTCAAGTTGGGATGGTTCTCGTAATACACCGTATCACTAACGGCATTGAGAAACATCAAAGAACCGTCCCCCAATGAATAAAAGAGAACAGTGGTTTTATTATCCATAAGGACGGCAGAACAAGTACCAAAATAACCTAAATCTCCCACCTCGGACGATAAACATTGCCAAGTTTGAGAGCTGAGGTCGTAATATTCACCCCAACTTGTCCACGAAGAATTCACGGATAAATCACGGGAAAATCTATAGCCGCCCACAACATAGATCTTCTCCCCATAGCCAAACACAAACGGCTGGAACCAGCCAAGTTTCCTGGAAGAAAGTATGGTTTGCCAGCCAGAGTTGTTAGGTTTTGTGGTATTAAATTTATGCAATTTCCTAGAAACGGCGCTATTACTGAGTCCTCCGGCGCAGTAGATGTCTTCACCAACAACGGTCCATCTTGTTGCCCGTTCAAGAGTGAATCTGTCGGCAATCGGACGAAGTTTTTCTCGCGGCAAGGACTCTAAATCGACACGATACCATTCACCATGTGCACTGCGAAAATAGATCACTCCTTTAGCCTCGAATGTTGCCATTGAAATTGAAGCTTTGGCTATTGCTCCCCTCCTCCTATTTTTGGGTCTAGGCAATCAGGAATCGCTACGGAGTATTTCTCTTAGTATACCTACTTCTGCTACGGCTTTTCCTAAAATACTTTTTATTTTTGCTGCGATCCTAAAATACTTCTCATGTTATTTTATATATCACTAGTATCGCGATACGCGGTCAATATTAAAAAAATATAAATTAAATTAAATTATAATTGATCTTATTTGATCCTATTAAATCGTATTACTTTATAAAATTCATTTGTCATCTTGTTTGTCAATACGATATACTCAATAATGAAATATCTATTAAATCAAGTACTTATATAGTTAGTGAATAACTTTTTTATTCTGTATTTTTCTTTATTGTATTAGCAAATATTTAGTATTCGCTTTCTGTTTATAATATATGAGAAGATATATAATTTATTATTGTTGAAATATTTTTTATTTTAAATTTTATTCTGTTGTTCTTAATAATATTATTTAAATTTTAATGAATAAAATCTATGTTAAATTAACGGGACTTATACAAGCAGCGCATCGAATAACTTTTTTGTTAGGTATTTTTCTTTATTATATCATCTAATATTTAATATTATTATATTTTTAATAGAAAGTTTTATTAGCATATTACTTTATTTGATATTTTTCTCTGAAAGTTTTTTTATTTTTTTATTTTTGTTTTTTTATTTTAAAATAATTTTAAAACTCCAACTTGAGATTACTACCCAATTTAAATTGGTAATTTTTGGAAAGGGCATCTTAACCCATATGCACTGCACCCAAATTGCACTCTCCAATTACCTTTGGAGTGAGACAAGCCCCTTATTTCCCTCACAACCTCCACCACTCCCCCATCCCTACCCCCACCTCACCCAGAAAAAAAATCAAGAATCTTCAATCTTGTTTTTCTTTTTAGAAAGTTACTAATTGTGGTACCCGCGTGTTGCGCGGTCAATATTTAAAAAATATAAATTAAATTAAAGTATGATCGGTCTTGCTTGATCCTATTAGATCGTATTGCTTTAATAAAATTCATTTGTCATCTTGTTTGTCAATACGATATACTCAATAATGAAATCTCTATTAAATCAAGCACTTTTTTAGTCAGTGAATAACTTTTCTATTCTGTATTTTCTTTATTATATTAGCAAATGTTTAATATTCGCTTTCTTTTTATCATATATGAGAAGATATATAATTTATTACTGTTAAAATATTTTTTATTTTAAATTTTATTCTGGTGTTCTTAATAATATTATTTAAAACTCCAACTTGAAACTACTCCACTATTTGAATGGGTAGTTTTTCTTTTCTCTTTTTTATTTTTTATAGCTAAATTTATTTATTTATTACTTTTTTATTTTAAAATAATTTAAAAACCACAACTTGAAACTACTCCCACCCAATTTGAATGGGTAGTTATTTTTTTATATATTTATATTTTATTTTTTACTATAGTTAATTATAAGATATCTATATTTATTAATTCAAATAAAGTAACCAATTATATATATATATATATAATTTTTTTTTTATTGTTTTTTATATACATTCAAATTCAACAATTATAACCAATAACTAATTAATAACTAATTAGTAACTAATTATGCCATGTTGCTTTTGTTTAGGGTGCCACTTGGCTTAAAGAGAGGACTTTTTCCTCTCATTTTAATAACATAAATAGAAGATTGTTACCCATCCTTTTATTATTAAAAAGGAATTAAATATATTCAAGTACTATCTGAAATATTTTGAATATACATTCCCTCTGAGTATTAGTTCAATTATAGCCATACCATTATACAGTTGGTATTAATTAACCCTTAATTTAGACGGAGGGACACATAACAAGCTTAGAATCAAATAATCAACCCCAATTTTTTCATCTTCCTACTAGGATAGATATTCTAACAACAAACTACCTTAACTTAGCTAGTTGGCAGCTCCGTATCGTGAACACTGAACTGCATCTGAAAGCCCCCTAATTATTAGACCAACATGCTATAATAATTCCATAAACACCTAACGAAGTTATGGCGAACAAATAAAGTAACCCTATGTTCGGATTAATGCCTGGTCAACCCTCATAGTGTGTCACTCCTTTTTTTAGACTTATTTTAATCCAAAAAGTAGAGAAAATGTACTACGTAATTAATTTGCACTTTTTCTTTTAGTACATGTTTATTTTTTTGTTCTCTTCTTCATTGAAAGCAAACACTCCCCTCCCATTTTAATTTGCAGCATCATTTCTATTCTTCTTTTCTCTGTTTTAAAAATCAACTGCAAATTATGCAAAGTGGTAAAATGAAGTTTTATGTTATTTTTACATGGCATGAATGTGCAAAGCAAGTGGTGGGATTTAAGGGAAATATGTACAGAATCTTACAAATCTCTGGAGCTTGAAACGAAAGCATATACAGACTGTAAAGGCGAATGTGTAATTAAAGAAGAACTAGCATGCTCTAGCAGAGAAAATGACGAAAAATAAGGTATGGAAAAAGGAGAAGTTTTTATGGAATCAGTATTCTTGACCGTGGCGACTCGACGGAGTATGGGACCTAAAGCTGAATCGTTATTAGAGTCCTTTGGTGGCAAATATGTTAATTATATTTTACAATCAACTTCTTCTAATATTTTCATCCTAATTGATAATGTAGCCAATTTTTTTAATCATTCTTGATATATTGTTGATTTTAGGTAAAGTTTTATTAATTTTACTTTCGAAAAATATTTTTCCTTTGGGAAAATATTTTTATTTTTCTATTTGCAATGTTATATAGGCATGTGAAAAAAGAATTAAATCATTTATTTCATTGAGTATATCAATTAGAGTATTATCTTCTGATTGAATATTTGTTCGTAGTACTTTTATTATAATAAGTCAAAATTAATATGGAACTAATCAGCTCGAGGTATGCTCCGAAGCTATTGTAAAGTGAAAATTAATCTAAGTTGAAGAGAATAAGAAGAATAAAGGAGAAATTATTTAAGTACATGTCATTCATTTGTTATAGCTCAACTAAATTCGCCCCGAAAATAGCATAATGTTTGGACTATGCCAAAATGATACATAGCAAATGGCTGATCAAAGGATTTACTTACTATTATAAAAAAATTATAGGAGTAATATGAATAATATTTGGGGCCTTATATTTTTTAGGACCTAAAGCCTTGCTTTAGTTGCTTTAGGGTTTAGTCGACCATGATTCTTGACAGGTGTAATAATGGGGATGAAAATCGGGTGATTAGTGAAAATAATGTCCTTTAAAAAAAAAATTATATATATATTAATCGATAATAAAGAACTACATTTTGAGTATGGGTTAATCTTGATGTTTGTATTGGTCATATTAAATTGTAATCAAATGAACATGAATTTTGTGTTATATATTAAGCTTAAGTAACGAAAAAAGCAAGGTTTGGGTGGCACGCACGCACGCTTAATGGTTTTGTTGGAATAGCATCATCTACTTGTAAATAGTAACTGAAGTTTACTTAACTATGACTCTTGCGCCGTAATTATTTTCTGATTAAGATACAATGGATCAAGAAATCTACCTGCAGCTCAAGAGAAGGCTGCTCCAATTTCTGCAGATTCTTCGACAGCAAATTATGCCTTTCAAGAATTTCTTTCATGCTTCACAGTGGGGGTGTACAAAGGAAACTGACAAACCACACCAACCCGATAATCCGAGTCAAACCGAGAAAAAAAATCCGACTATGATTTGGTTTGATTTGGTTTGGTGTTAGAAAAAAAAACCCGACCATATTTGGTTTGGTTTGGTTTTAACTAAAGAAAGTCAAACCGAAACCAAACCAACCCGACATTACATTTATAGAAATTTTAGATATATTTAATATATAAATATACGTATTGTAATGTAATTTATAAATATTTCTTAAAAAATTTCATTATTTTATCTTTTAAGGTATTATTTCAAGGTTGGACTTATAACTTTTGAATGCTTCAATAAGTTTTATAGCCATTAATATTAGTAAATTAATAATGCTAACAATCAATACTAATGCTAACAAAGACATTCAATTCAATATTACGAAGAGGAATGTATTGAATATCTACTTTTTGTTTTGCAATAATTTAGATAAAAATGCATAACCTATTTTTATTTTGCTTTAGCTTTTAGTCATGTAATTAATACTCCCTTATTAGTCTATTTATTTTAGCATGACTTAGTACTTTTAGATTATATTTATTTTATCATGGCTTTTTAATTAGAAATATTTATATTGCATAATTTTATTGTCTTTATTGTTGAATATTTTAGGATAATGCCATGACATATCTCATATTTTATAGTATTATTTTCTTGAAAAATACTTTATATAGTTGTATCTTACTAGGATTAAAGAAATATTTTGAGCATGCGTTATATGTTTTGTTCTACGAAGATTTTACCCAAAAAAAAATCCGAAAAAATCCGAATAACCCAAAAACCCGAGAAAATCCGAGAAAAATCGATATTGAAAAACCCGAGTTTTATTGGTTTGGTTTGGTCTTTAGATTTAATAACCCGACACAATTGGTTTGGTTTGGTAATTGTAAAATTCGAACCAACCCGGCCTATGTACACTCCTACTTCACGGAATGTTATGAATCAAGCTATTGGGCTTAGAATAACTATTGGGCCGAGAAGAAGCCACGAGGCCAGAAGACCTTCAAAAAGGTTAATTTGGGATCTAGGGCCAAGAAGTGCAGTAAGGAATCAGTTAAAAGGGACTAAGCGTTAGCACAAATAGGACACACTGAAATTGTTAGAAACTTCCCCCCTGTTCTCTGTATCTCCCTCGTCTGTTTCTCTCTGATGCTCTGTCTTCCCATCCCCTTTCTTTCTGTTACTATCCTTGTTATGTTAATGTCTATCTTCTTATTCTCTAATTCTATGTATTGAGTTTCCATTAATGAAAGATCAATTCACAATTCCTATTTGTAAGTGTGTTGTTTGAGAAGTTCATAACATTGGTGCTTTCATTGAGAGATCTACCATGGTGGATCTATCTCAAGCCCCAGTAATGAGTCGTTTTAGCGGTGAGAATCCTCATGGTTGGGTTCTTTAGGCAGAAAAGTATTTCACCTTCTACAACATTTTGTTGGAGCATAAACTATCCTGGGCTTCATTTTATTTGGATGGCGAGGCTTTGAAATGGTATAATTGGTTATTTCGAAACAAACAACTTGCAGGTTGGGACCATTTCGTGGACAAATTGTTTATTCGTTTTCGACGTCGAAATCGGGATGCACCTGATAGGCGTTCAGCCTTTCTCTTGCAGTTTGCCACAGTGGATGCTTATCCGACACGGCTTGCAGCTATTCCGTCATGGAGCAACATGGCTAACTCGCCCTTTCCTCAGTACTGGAGTGCGCACTCAGAGAATAGCAACCTGAACATTACCCACAAGGTGTTTGCGAAAAAAACAAATAGGGAAACTACAACTGTAATACTTACTGAAACAATGATAACAACACCTGTGGAGACCTGCAGCTCTGCTTTGGATGAGGGCAAAGAGGAAGTGCAACCCTTTTTTCCACAATACTTGGTTGCATCGTCTGAATACAACAGCAACAATGGAGCGCGCAAGGTGTTCGATGAATTGTTCAATTGGTCTGAAGATGTTATTCAGGAGCCGAATGCTATGCAGGAACTTACTCTAACAACGGAGACCCTTTTCCTTCATGATTCAATGAATCATGTCGCTCTGACTGATGCGGAAAACGGTAATACTAATGCTGTGGAAAATGAAGACAAGGATAATAAAGAGAAAGTTGTTACTGCAATCATGGAGAAGGCTCTACTATGTATTGGTTCTGCATTCTCTATTTCTAGTAACCTCGTCATGATTGTTGGTCGATACAGACTTGGGCTAGCCCAAAACTTGAAGACGATGTCTTGTATGCTTTTTGGGGGCACTTACGACGAACTTCTAAATAGAGGTACATTTAGTCACTTAAGTGACCTTGGTCATGCTGATCTTGTCTTACTTTTGCATCGATATCTGCCTGATCAATTCGAATTAGACTTTCCCTTTGATCCTGGCTCTAGTTTGCTTACAACATTTCTTAGAGTTACAAGAAATTGTGTTTTATGTGGTGCCTCTAGCAACTTTGAGCGTGATAAGTTTGTGACATTCACCGTGTGGAATGAGACTAATGTTTTTGCACACTGCACAACCCTACTTGGATATACAAATATATTATTTGAGGTTCCATGCCACATTCCCACCATAGACTTCCCGTTCGATCTGGTACATATTTGCTTAAGTTGAGAAATACAGTTGATGCCCGCAAAAATGTAACAACAAACAATGTGCGCAACATTAAACCGTGTGCTAGCCTTCTAACAAGTGAAATACATTTTGATACTTGGCCTGCTGATATTTTACCTTTGCATCATCCTAGTAGTGCATTAAATTTATATGACGATACTGAAGAACAGAGAAGCAGAGTACACACAACTTTCTTCGAGCTTGATAGTGGCAGCCTACTAAATAATTTAAAGCATTGCTTGGTTGTTTCTTGCATAACTAGACCATTCTATGTGGTGATTAATTCATTTTACAAAATGGTGTTGAAGAAGCCATTTAGTGTTGACAATGCTCTGCAAATAGTTGGTGTAATTAGCCGTGTTGGTTTTTCTTCAATTG
>MU703128.1:5956-23953 GCA_026770625.1 Nicotiana glauca
TATATCGTTTTGATAAAAACTAATGTCTTCCGCACTTATTTAATTATTGTTAGAATAGTATGTTGTTGAGGGTGGATAAAGAAATATTGTATTGTTTGGCTGGCCTAGCTACGTTAGTAGGCGCCATCACGACGCCCGATGGTGGGATAAATCCGGGTCGTGACACTGGGGCCGGACCTCCTCCTCAAAATTAACCTGAGGCTCTACTACTGGTGGTGCTACTCGGGGCTGAGCTCTGCCCCTACCTCGGCCTCTAGCACGGCCTCGGCCTCGCCTTCTGCCCCTAGTGGATGCTGCTGCTGGGGGCTTGGGATGATGAGAGATAGATGAGGAAGTGCGTGTTCTCGCCATCTGCGAAAGAACAGAGTAGAAATTCAATTAGCATTGAGAAACCAAACCGCACGACGAGAAAGAACAAATGTGAAACTTTTCCTAACTCTGTAGCCTCTAGGGGATAAATACAGACGTCTCCGTACCGATCCCTCAGACTCTAATAAGCTTGTCCGTGAGTTGTGAGACCTATGTAACCTAGAGATTTGATACCAACTTGTCACGACCTGAAATTTCCACCCTTGGACGTCGTGATGGAGCCTACTCGTAGAAGCGAGGCAAACCATAAACCTTTGAAAATCATTAATCCATTTTCGTTTTATACTGGTTAAACAATTAAATTAATAATAGGTAACAGTTAAATAACAGTAAAAAAAATAAACTTTTAGCGAAAGTCTTAGATAAATAGAAAACAAAAATGCATAATTGCCAATACATGTCTCTATCCAGCACCTGGTGTCACAATATACATGGACTATCAAAGAGTTCTAAATACAAAGTCTGAAAATAAAGGCACACTATCTCAGAAACGAGGAGATGAAACAGGAATATAAAAGATAGAGGAGACGTCAGGCCTGCAAATGCCAACAGGACTACCTCTGTATCTCGTGGACTGAAGGCCTACTCCCAAACTACTGTTGTGTGCCGTATGCTGGTCCATTATCGGGATCTGTGCAAAAGAGCATAGAGTGTAGTATCAGCACAACCGACCCCATATGATGGTAAGTGTCTAGCATGACCCCGACGAAGTAATAACAAGGCTAGACAAGACTACCACATGAACCTGAACAATTTTATATATATATATATAGAAAAACCTTACTTGGTTTGGTTTCTTTTGAAGGGAAAACCGATCCAAACCGAACCATGAACACCCCTACCTCTAAGTACATGACTGTTTATAGAAGTATGATTTCAATAAGACATATTGTTACCCTTTTAAGGAAGTAGTTTACAATTAGCAAGAAAGTACTTTTTTGTTCTATTTTATATGATATTATTTTTCTATTTAATTTATCGTAAAAAAACAATGTATTTATTTTGAAATTATAATAATATAATTTTATTGTTACACAAATATCATGTCATATTTAAGATCACCAGTATTTTTGTGTTCAAGTGAATAGGTTTACATAAAATGAAGTAGAGTAAGTATTTTTTATGTTTTTTATTTACGTTTATAAAAACGTTTCTTTCAAAAATAAATAAGTAAATTCGCTATACTATTAGGGAACTAGCTTACTAATAGCAAAAATCATGACAATTCGTTGTCTCTTGAGGGGGTTATTGTATCTTGAGGCAAATAATTCTGTAGAAAAAAGGAATTTATCTCGAAGTTTTGATGTCAAGTAGGAATGTCAAATGAAAAGAGGTTAATAGATCGAAAAATATGGGCTATTAACACATTTGGTCCCTAGTTAAAAATATACACTGATTATGAATAAAATATGTATGCTATACATTAATAACGACTATACAACGTAGATTTCACTGAAAATAAATGGTTTGAGCTACCATAAGGAGTATTATCACTTTTAATCCGCGGCAAAAATTATTTACATTTGGTAGTCAAGAAAGCGTATAAAATTTTTATATCTTTTATATATAACGTACAAAACATCTATACATTTTTTTCGCTATTATTTAAGAGCGACTATACAGTGTCATTTTTCTCTCTAGTTATTCAAATTGGCAATGGTTTTCTTTAAAAATATTTTTTTCGTTAATTCAAGAAACCAATTAAGTTTAATTCTAAAAGATGTCCTAATTACGCTTGCTTTGATAATAATATAATTATAAAATTTGTTTTATAAAAAGAAAAGGACGCCTAAGCCACAAGTCACAGTAGGCCGCCGGTTGTTTGGGTGACCTACCTCTTTTTTATTTGGGATTTTTTCCTATCTATACCATATATGAAACCTTATTACCAAAAATGTTCATAATTTGTTAATTACCCGCCCAGTCCACACTTTTATTATAATTTATATACAAATCCATAATTAGGCAGATTCTGCCATTTAAAACGCGCTAAAAAGAAGGCACGAAATCTGCGTTTGATTCTTTCCACATTAAATTCGAATTTTGAAACGTAAAGAGAACTCATTGCTGCATGATTCTCTCATTCACTACAATTCTAAAACAACGCAAGCTTCAGAAGCTCCAGTACTCAAATTGCTTTTACAAATTCTACAATACAATACAAATTGTAGAATTCAAAATTGTTCTTCATCGACCTCAGTACACAAATTGTCGAACCTATATCCGTTCTTCATCTTTTTTCTCTCAACTACACGAAATCATGTCAAAAATTCCAATAATGCTAAAATTGAATGGAAATTGGGATAACTATGGCAGATTTAGAGATTTTGAAGTTGATGTCATTGTGGTAGATGAGAATGCAAGCTACGGAATTCTGATTTCTATAATCGCAGAACAACTATCGATTGATACATCGGATAAAATTATAAAAATCAAATACATTGTGAATGACAATTGTCCTCCAATGGAGATTAGGAATGATATGGGGGTTCGTGTGTATATGGAGACCAAAAAGGAGAATAAGAACTTAGGATCGTATCCTTTATGTATAAGCGTAAGAGATTTCAATATGGAATTTGCAATCACCAACGATAGGACAAGTGCATGTATGTTTAATTCGACATTGTAGAGAGTTATTGTGTTAGTGTGTTATCTACAATATTACAATATTTATGTACAAATTAACTACAAAAAACAATGTACTGAAGCTCATAAAGCAATGTCGTTTTCAAAATTATCTACATAGTTACTACATTTATCTCTATGTTGCTGCAGGTTCGTCTGGATCCCTAAAGTTACTTAAAGTTCCATCCTCACCAGCTATAGAGGAATATCAAAGTGAAATAATAACTGAATCTACGCAAAAATATATTGAAGAAGGACAAGTTTATCAGGACAAGCAAACTCTAGCTGCTGCAATGAAAAAATTTTCTGTGATGCACAAGTTCCAGTTCAGAGTAAAAAGATCTAGTCATAGAAGGTATGGAGTTATTTGTGGAGAATAGATCAATAAAAGTAGTGCTTTAGTGAAGATATGTTGTTTTTATAAATTGTAGTTAAACTGTAGTTAATTGTAGTTTTTAACGAATTTGTGTTAAAACGGTCCTTTTTGTTGCTTCTACATCTATAGCCTGTATTAAATATTATATTTTTTTTGTAGCTACTAACTTATATGTGTTGTTAAAAACTGTAAGTGGCACTTTAAGGCAACGTCAATTAATAATTCGACAATGTTTAAGATAAGGAGTTTCAGTCGACGACACACATTCTCCTTAATGGACGAAACATTCATACATCGCAAACGTACTGCAACTGTAGTTGGTAGCATGGTCGTTCCAAAGTATTGTGATCCTAAGACTGTTTACACACCAAAGGACATACAAACTGACATGTTATCCGAACATGTACTGAACCTAAGCTACATGCAAGCATGGAGAGCCAAGGAAAAGGCTTTACCGTTTTTGAGAGGGAATCCATCTGACTCCTACAACAAATTACCCAAAATATTTTTATATTCTTGAGGAGACTTATCCTGGTTCTGTTGTTAAATTGAAGAAGGCAGCAGATGATCGCTTCTTATACGCATTTGTTGCTCTTTGTACATCAATAAGTGGTTGGCAACATTGTAGGCCAGTAGTAGTGGTTGATGGGACATTCTTAAAGTCAGCCTACAGGGGGATTATGCTTTCAGCAAGCACCATGGATGCAGCAGGTAAATAATATAATAATTATGTAGTTATTTTGTAGGCAGTCTATAAAATATAGTTATTTTGTAGTTAACAGAAAAAAATATAGATAAATTGTCTATATTCTGAATATATATTGTAGTTGTTATTTAATTATATTTTTATATACCTTTTCAGGGCTGTCAATTAATATTTTATGAATTAAAAATATAGGTACTATATTGCCCTTGGTATATGCTGTGGTTGATTCTGAAAATGACGCGTCTTGGAAGTGGTTCTTTGAGCAATTCAAGGAGGCATATGGTGAAAGACCTTCAATGTGTGTTGTTTCAGATAGGAATGAGAGTATACTGAAGGCAACATCAATTGTCTATCCGGAGATGCCATACTACTCTTGCATGTGGCATATTTAGACAAATATAAGGTCCAAATTCAAGAAGGGACATCTACAATTACATGAATTGTACTTTGCTACAACACGGTCATACACTCTAGATGAATTTAATGAAAGGATGTTGAAGATTGAAGAGGTAGACCCGCGTGTGAAATCTTACCTATATGATATTGGCTATCATAGATGGTCAAGAGTACATGCAACGGTGAATAGAACTTTTACTATGACATCAAACATTGCCGAGTCATTGAATGCTGTAACAAAAGAGGCAAGAGAGCTGCCAATATTTGATCTATTAGAGTATATGAGGACGCTTCTTGAACGTTGGACAAAAGAGAAGTTATTGAAGGCAAATGGTACTTTCACATACCTTGGGTACAAATTCAACAAAGAATTGGATGACAACAATACATTATATCAGAAACTAAGGGTAAGATCTGTTTGTTTAGTGCAAAAAAATAAATTGCTTAATATGCATTGTTTCCAGATTGTAGATAAACTGTAGTCAAATTGTGGGTAATTGTAGATTGTAGATAAGTTGTAATGTATTTGTAGCTGATTTGTAGGTAAGTTGTGGATAATTCTTTTTAATGATTGATATATTATTATTTCTATTTGTTCTTCAATTGTAGGTGAGGGCTTCAACAGATCATATACATACTGTGGTAGATGATGTGAAGCGGTACATTGTGTGTCTAGAAAATAAAAAATGTAGCTGCGGACAATTCCAACTTGATGAACTTCCATGTGCGCATGCTTTGGCAGCATTAAGGCACAGGAAGGAAACATACGAAAACTATTGCTCTCTGTATTACACAAGGAAGAGCCTTCTGCTTACCTATGAAATGCCAGTAAATCCTCTTCCTGATGAAAGCAAATGGGATGTGCCACAACATATTTTGGATGAGGTAGTAAAGCCACCGGCGGGAGATAAAAGGCAGCCAGGGAGACCTCACAGGGAAAGATATAAAATATTTGATGAAATAAAGTCAAATAAGTACAAGGTGTCATGTGGAAATTGTGGAGGTAAAAGGCATAACAAAAGAACTTGCAAGAATGCGCCCAAAAAGAAATGAATATCATGTAGTTAGAATAGTTATTCAAAATAAATGTTAGTGAGTTCAAATTATCCGATATTTTTGTATAATCGTTCAAGTTTTTGAAGATGATTATGAAGTATACTATAATTTCTTTATTTGCGTTTAATATGATTTTATGTATTCTGTCAGGCATCTAAATTTGTCTTTTTTTATAGCTTAGTTAAACTTTAATATTTACTATATACAAAACAACTGATATTAATAAAGAATTCATTCAATGTAAACTGTTTCTAGATTGTAGTTAAAATGTACTTTAAATGTAGTCTAATTGTAGTCCTGTTAATAATTTGTAGATGATTTGTAGTTAAAATGTAGTTTAAATGTATTTAAATTGTAGTCTTGTTAATAATTTATAGATGATTTGTAGATAAATTGTGGATAATTTATTTATATGATTCCTGTATTTATTTCATCTTTTGGCTGTATACCTTAATTACAAATGACAGTTATATATAGAAATTACCGAGAACTTAAAGGTATTTCATAAAAATTACTTGAAGATTAAAGGCAAATTGTATTCTAGCAAATCAGAGTACTCGAGTTTAATGTAATGAAGATAAAGTGTTGTAAATAACCAAAATGACATATTTCCTACAGTGTATTCCACTTCAACTACAAAATGACATCAACTAAACTAGGAACACAAGACTCTATTTCTTCTTTCTCTGTACTCTAGTCCTCTCATTTTTAGCAGGAGCACCATTCCTCCTTACTAGCCTGCCTGTAACCTCACTTTCACTGATTGACCTATCTTCTTGCTTCTTTGTAGCATAGTCCCATAGTAGAGCTCCATAGCGTCTACGGTGTTGGTCGATATCAAAAAGATCTTCTTTTGGGATTGCCAAATCTCCAAGGCTAACATACTCCGCAAAAGCAGCCACAAATACACCACAATCGCTGCATAAGATCAAATTTTTTCATTATGTAATAATTGATTAAAATAAAATAATTAAACATATAGAAAGGGAGAATAGTTTTTTACAGTAATCCTTCCTTTTGCTGTGGAATCTCCACAACCATCCACTGTATGTTGAGAGGGTCTGTAACTGATTTCTCAATGTATGCCTTTGTGGTCTTGAAGTCAATGTCTTTACGTTTCCTGTAGAAACCAGTGCAAGACAAATACAGAGGGATAATGATTGAAAACTTATCAACCAATGATTCAACAGTATTATGACGATTTGAAGACACCATGGAATCATAAACATAAAGTTGCCTGTCCGCTATGTCGAAAACGAGCAACAACCAATGGAAATTCTCTATGTTCACATGCATGATGACATAGTCAACTACATCCTAGGCAACATTAGCAAGAAGTCTATACCCAAGGATATATTCTACAACATCATCATCTGATTTAACAACCGAATACTTAAGTTCTGGTGGAGAACTTATGAACTTGTCATAGATTCGTTCAATCTTGGTCCTGAACAAGCAATCGGTTGTTGTGAACCTAATGTCGTTGTTGGGGCCATACTTGCCTCTTTTTCTCAAATAATACATAATAACATCAATGTGCTGCAAAATAAAATAATGTCTATTATAAGCTACAGAGTAACCACAATTATCTACATAACAGCTACAACTTAAACTACAATTTGAACTAATCAAATAATCTAACAGATTGCTACACTTTAGCTACTATACAGAGGAACAAATGCAACATAGAAACTAACATAAGGTCTCAAAAATAACCAAATTCAACCTACAGTTAATATTATAAGTCTATGTAAATTTCTCTACATTGTTACTACAAAGTAACTACAATTATGGAACACAGATATTCCAATTCTGTCCAAAGTACCAAAAAATCCAATTTGTACGTACAATCATCATAAAAAATGAGACATAAGGTCCATAAAAAGCACAATTACACAGCTGAAGACAAAACATAGTAACCTATATATCTTGTCTACAATATAACTACAATTACACTACACAGCTGAAGACAAAATACATATTGTGAATGATTCTGTTCTTTATACTTATTGTGTTATTGATGACTTATCCTGGGTGAGCAAGGGCATAAAACCAGTCCTTCTTATCCACCTTTTCACAACCAAAGTCTAACCAAGGCTTGATTTGGTTATCCTTTTTGGAAAAGTATTCTTTTCTTCTATAATAACAAAAAAATATCATATAAAAAAAATGACAGAATGAATTACATATTTAAAGTTTAAAAATGGTGAAATGAAAGTGTAAAATTAAGCATTCATACCTCTTAGATACTTTGTCACTATGAAGGTATAACCAGTTGGTGAACCTTTCTATCAAATAAGCATCTCAATTTTCACCTATAACAGTTGTGAAGGGGTGCTTGAGGTAGAAAAATTTAGGTCCGACAGAGGTGCTGCCTCCAGAACTATACAGAGGTATGAAAGGTGATCGTGCATGTTTTCCCGGTTGCCTAGTTCTACCCGGATGAATAGGGGCTGCTTCATATGGTATGGGCTCGCCATACATGACCAATTGTGTTAAGTTATCTGGCAACTCAAAGTCATCCAATGTCAGACCTTTCTTGTCAATGCCTGAACCTTCAGGAACAACTTCATTCACAGTCACACTGTGAATTGGCGACTGTGGAACGTTATCTTCAATATCTGTTACATATAAAATAACATACTTAACAGCATTGTATAATTTTATAAGCAACAATTATCTATTCAAAAGTATATTATGATACTATACCTGCTTTTTCTACCTCAGCTCCTTCCTGAAATCCTGGTTCTTCCTCAACCATTGCTGGCACACCCCCAGGAGAAACTTCAGCTTCTGAAGATAAATGTAGATGTATGTAGTTATGCACAATATTGTGGATATAAAGTAAATATAATGAGCTTCTGATATTATACCTGCTTGTTGTGCCTCAGCTACTTCTTCAAATTCTAGTTCTTCCTCAACATGTGCTTGGAGATGTTCTGTTGAAACTTCAGCTTGAATGAATAATTTAAAAAATGAGAATTGTAGATATATGTGGGAATTTGTATTTAAAGTGTGAATTATAAAAATTTTGCATTGTAACCTTATTGTAATGAAAGTATGATAGTATACCTGCTTTATATGCCCCAGCTGCTTCTTGAAAATCAGGATATAAGTCAACATGTGCTTGAACATGTTCCGTAGAAATTGTAGCTGCAAAACATAGTGAAAAAGGGGTTAATATAATTAGATAATGTTGTCTTGAAGTTAGTAGATATGTCTATAGGAATTCTGTAGATATCTGTATTGCTTGTGCTTGCATGCACTTGATCATCAATATTGAACTGAAATTGCTGGTTGTTCTCTCCTTGTTGTTGGTCGTTATTTTTGGTTGAACTACCAGCAAACTACAATTTTTGGGTATGTTTGAGTATACTTGTTTCATATGTCATAATTCGTTTTAGTACAAAAATATATGTCAATTCTTACCTTTGACTCGTCCACATCGTACCTCCTGTTTATCACCTTCATAACACTCTTCACAGAAACATCTATGAACTCTCGAAGGCTTGAGAGTTCCTCAAAAACAGCCTTCCTAAATTTAGCTAACTTTCCATCAACCTAAAAATTAAATATATAATTAGTTGGTAATCTTATTCAAAGTGCTACAGTTCCATTACAATTTAACAAAGATTTGTGCAATACCAACAGGGCTCAATATAGAATTATACCGCAAATTAACTACAATGTATAACATACAATAATTGTTATGGAATGAAGTTAAATTGTAGCAAAAAATGTCAATATATTGTAGTTATTTATATTACCTGCTCAGTCCCCTTTTCCAACTTCCTGAGCTTGCTAGTCACAGATTCAGTGTCCTCTTGACAATCTGTATCTTTGGGTTCAAATGTTGGAGAAGCATCAATTGGAACCTGTGATGATTGAGCACCATGTTCATCTTCATACTGAATCCTGTCTGGCAAATTAAGCACTCCAATCTCTTCTCCATATTCAGTCATGCTTGTGAACTGAATGATGGAAATAAAAGTTAGTTCAAGTAAATAAAAAATGTAGATTAATTATAGTTATTATGAAGGTAAATGTAGCATCATACAAAAGGGAAAAAATATACCTTGAGCCACTTAGGCTTGATCATCTTCTCTTCAATTGCAGTTAACCAAATCTGGCCCTTTGTAGCTGACCATCTTAAAATGCGAGGTAAATTCAGAACACCTCGTAGCAAGCTCCGTGCTGACGGACGAGCAACACTCATATAGCCACACTTGCAAGGCTAATGAGCATCCCCGTATCAGATAAGAATGTACATGGGGATTAAGACGATGTCGGACAGATTCAATAACCTGCTTGAAGGATTTGATACCCCATGGATATGACTCAAAATTACCAGACTATATCAGAAAGAACATAAACTTGTCTATGAAAGACACATGGTCTTTATCAGAAGGACAAACAAAAAATTCCAACAGATAAAGAACGCACAACCTCACTGCATCCTCATCATTTGCCCAAGCTTTATTTGTGACTACATTTTTCAAATGCCACTTTTCAACCATTTGTTTGTTCGGAAAATAGGTAGTCATTAAATGGCTAACATAAGTGGAAGTGTAACCATAGTCTGAAAACTAATTCACACAATTTAGACCAGCAATCAACCCAAATTCTCTCGTGGAAAAATTCAATTTCACCCTTCAATAGTACTGAAAAATATAAGTCAGTAGACTTTGACAATTCATACTTCATCAGAAGATGAATTGCTTGGTTTTGCATACAGATTGTGGGGAGACCAAATAAGTAACCAAAATAAGTTTTTTGGTAAAGCTTTAAAGCATTTGGAGAGATTAAAGCTTTTATCTGGCTAGGTATGCTCGAATCACACAAACTGTGGAATCTAAGCACACCATAATCAATATTTTGTGGTGCAAAGTAATGGCCATTCTGCAGAAAATAAAAAATTATTAAACATTAGTAGTTTGCATTAAAAAAAAGCAGTAATCTACATATAACTACATGATAACTACAAAATATAACTAAAAGAAGAACAGCCTACCCACACCTATAACTACAAAATAATACAGGACATCTACACATGTAAACATTATCTCAAAATAATTGTGACGACTCGACCCGTCGTCTCATGAGTTACTACCCGGTTCTTCCCATTTTCTGCTTCTTTATGTTTTATTATCGGTATTGGGTGCGTTAGAGTTAAATTGGAGTGATTTTGATAAGAAATGAGACACTTAGTCTCTTTTAAGAAGGCTTAAGTTGGAAAAGTCAATCGGATGTTGACTTGTGAGTTAGAGGGCTCGGAATTAAATTCCAATGATTCGATTAGCTTCGGGGGATGATTTAAGGCTTATGAGCACAAATCGGAAGTGATTTTGGAGGTTCGGTGAAGAAGTTAGCCTATTTTGGCGAAGTTAGTATTTTGGCGATTTCCGGTTGATAGGTGAGATTTTGATCCGGGTGTCGGAATGAAATTCTGAGAGTTTCTCTAGCTTCATTGTGTCATTTAGGATATGTGTGCAAAATTTCAGGTCATTCGGACATCGTTTGGTCGGGTTTTTGATCAAATGCGTGTTTCAGAAGTTTTTGAAAAACTTAGGCTTGAATTCGATGTGAATTGATGGTTTTGATGTTGTTTGAGGTGTTTTGTTGATTGGAAAAAGTTTGAATAATGTTATGAATTATGTTGGCATGTTTGGACAGGGTCCCATGAGGCTCGGATAAGTTTTGGAGGAGTTTTTGAAAGATTTTTGCCGTTTTGAGCATAAGCATGTAATGATCTAAAGGTTCATTTTTAGTTCTAGAGAACCAAAATTGATTTCGAGACTTCCGGAATTTTGATAATGAATTATAGGACTGATCTAGAAATTTTGGTCTAATTTCATTTTTCCACCATTTTCAGTCATTTTGAGAGCTTTTGGACGGTGATTGAAGGGAGTTTCAACTAAGATCGATTGGAGATAAATTTTATGAGTTAAATACATGATTTTATTGAAGAATCATCCTTGAAATCCATGAAAACATAGCCAAATTATAAGAAATTAGAGCTTGAGATTGAAATTCTAAATGGTGATTTGAGGGGTCAAATGGACTCCGATTTTTGTGAATTTGGTATGTATAGATTCGTGGCGAGATAAGGATCATATTGATGTAAAAATTTCTGAGTTTCGAGACATGGGCCCGGGGCTCGGGTTTTGCCAAATCCGTGAATTTTGATATTTTTCGATTGTTTTCGATTGGGTATTGTCTCTTTAGTATAATGCAACATATTCGTTGTAATTTTGGGCAGATTCGTCATGCGAGGAAGCAAATTCGAAAGTCAAGGGCATCGCGGAGTAGTCTTTTGGCCGTCTTGAGGTGAGTAATGATTTTAAATGATGTCCTGAGGGTTTGAAACCCCGGATTGCACAACATACTGCTATGTTGAGATGAGACACACATTGTATGACGATCGCGGGGTCATTTACTATTGGGGATTGTGACTTGGTCCATTCCGGTTGATATTTTACCGCGTATTTGATAAAGATTTACTATTTTTCACCATGATTTGGGCTTATTGCCATAGATGGGCTTCGTGCCAATTATTTGAAACCTTTTGTGAATTTCCATCACTATTTTCCTCACCAATTGAAATATTATTTGAATTCAGTCCAATTGAATTATACTATCTCATGAACTCAGCTACATTTATACTCAACTTGAGATTTAAATGATATTTATAATGTTGTTTGAGCAGAGCACCATTGTTTTGCTGATGCCCAAGGGGCTTATGATTATTTTCTGGACTGATTGAGGTCGAGGGCCATATGTGAGGATATGTTGAGTGATGCGAGGAGGCTTTCAGGCCTCGAGTGTGATGTGCGAAGGCTTTAAGACCTTATGTAGATGTGACAGGCTTTAAGGCCTTATGATATTGCGCTTGGGCTATAGGAGCCCCTTCGGAGTCTGTACACACCCCCAGTGAGCGCAGGGTACCCATGTGAGTTGGGAGTGGGCCCGAGAGGCCGATGTTATATTTTTGTGAGTTGGGAGTGAGCCCGAGAGGCTGCTGTTGTGTGTTGGTGAGTTGGGAGTGAGCCCGTGGGGCTGATACTGTGTTGAGAGTTTGATATTGAGCCCGAGGGGCAAGCTTCTGATTATTCCTTACTTGTTGAAATTATTTGTCTCCATTGTTTTAAAAGAGATATATCTGATACTCCACGGATTTATTGTATAATTGATTTTACTGCTTGAGATAGCGTTATATTGTGCCTTTATGAGATTTCATGCTTTCAGTCATTGTTTATTTTTATTACTCACTGAGTTGGAGTACTCACTTTACTCCCTGCACCTCGTGTGCAGATGCAGGTAATTGTTCACCTGATAGCGGGTTGTGAGCTAATTGGAGATTTTGCCATCGTAGCTGAGCAAGGTAACCGTCAGCGTTCGCGGCACCGTATCTCTTCCTTTGATTCTAAATCACATTATGTATATTACTGGTCTTATAATAGTGTTTAGATTTCTTTAGATGCTCGTGACTTGTGACACCCCGATTTCAGGCTGAGTTGGGCTGGTTCCCTGTTTTATCATTTTCTTTCGCATTTATGACAATGTACACTATGGTTTTGACTTATTCGTGTTAAGTAAATGTTAAAAGAGGTATTGTTAATCTATTGGCTGGCCTTGTCTTCACGAGAGGTGCCATCACGATCGAGTTCGGGAAATGGGTCGTGACAAGTTGGTATCAGAGCCTAGGTTACTAGGTCTCACGAGTCATGAGCAGGTTTAGTAGAGTCTCGCGGATCGGTACGGAGACGTCTGTATTTATCCTCGAGAGACTGCAGAACCTTTAGGAAAACTTCACATTCTTGAATTCTTATCGTGCGTCCTTGATTCAGCTTGAAATATGACTCTTAAAATTCCTTTCACGCGTTCGCATGTGCGCATGAGCGCTCGGTATTAGATGTGCCTTGATGGCTTGTGATTCCCCGATCGAGGGGCGAGAGGGATTTCTATGAGTTGATGTTGGGCCAGTCTGGAGGACTTGAGGCCGGATCTTTGCCTATGGCTTGAACACCAAGGTGCTGATTGTGCGAGCTAGTGTTATGAACAAATATGTTCAGTATTGTCCCTAAATAGTGGGAATGGCGGCTGGATAGCTACGTGATGAACATGTTAGTACCGCGAGATGTGTCTATATGACTGGACGTGGCGAGGAAGGTCTGCTGGATGATAGATGAACCATTAAGTGTTTGATTTCCATCGTAATTGGATGTGTTGCCCGAGTTATGGGTGCATGGAGAATCTTTTCAAGTCTCCTAGTTGGGAGTGAAGTAAATTTCCTGTCGCGGTTTGAGTTCAGACTCAGGAAGACTGGTTGACTGTGTAATGTGCATGACGGTGGAAGGCATACCGAAATGTTATATTGAGATTAATGTTGTTGATATATATTGTGATGCTTTGTCAAGTTGTGGACGTGTTGTTAGGAAGGTTTTGGTGATTCTCTGGTAGGTGGATATGCCCAATTACAAAGGAAACTCTACCGAAATTTTTAAAAAATTTGGGACTTAGTAAAAAAAATAAAAAAATTTGTCGCCTAAAGAGTGGGCTTAACTATTGTGTGAGTGAATGCAAAAATTGCATAAGAGTTAAAAAATTTTGATGATTCGTGTTTCCACAAGCTTATGGAGGAGTGAGTTTAATCTCACCATGGTATTACGGCAGCAATAGAGTATGTGCGCGGTGATTTATTGAGTGTGTTTTGATCTATGGCTTTGAGCCAAGTTGGGGAGTTTGTTATTAAATAAGTTGATCGCACGATTATATGCTATATTGGTTCGAGTTTGGTGCATGCTGGCGAATCAGTTCTGGTTGTGGAAGTTGGGCCGAGAATGGCACAAGTGAAGGAAAATTTTTGACAAGATGTCATGAACTCGGATGGGCAGGAGATGAGTTTTGATGTTTACGGTAAATTGGTATTGTCTTCAGCATCACCTAAATCGGTGTTTTGTAAAAAGGGTTTTGCATCCTGGTTAATAATTCTTGATCGCTCTTCAGCGTTAGTGCGACCGGTGGTTTGGAGGTATGCTCCAGATATTGTTGTCGTAGGTTGTGGGAGTGTGTCCCACGGGAAGATTTTTAAGTGTGGCATGTGATTCACTTGATTGATTAAAGATGTAAACCAAGTATGGAGTTTATGATGGTGTCGTTAAATTAAAGATTCATGCCTGGAGGGCACTTGGCATATTGGGTTGTGAACTGGGGAGGATTACTCTGATTGTGATGGTTGTTCTTGTGTTTATGAAGAAAATGGAAGTTATTATGGACCTTTGAAAGGTTATCGGACTAGTTCAGTGGGATTAGAATCGGCTTGAAGTCGATAGATAGATTTAATGTAAATAATGGCTATTTATCAGGCCAGATGTGTTCATTTTAGTAATGCGGTCCTCATGGAGGAGTAGTTACATTGATGTTTCATTGTCAGATATTTTGCGTAGTGATGCATTACGCCATGTGAGTTGTGAGATGACTTGAGAAATTGCTATGTGTGGAGAATCTGTGTAGGAATGACGTTATATGAGCATCTTGGCTCTTGAAATTCAGATTGTACATCGCACCTCTGTTGTGTTTGAGTTTTGTAGCTTATAATGCTATATGTCCCTCAAAGATCTTATTATGCACTTAGCATGCTTACGACCAATACTCGGTATTTTGTTGTAATGAGCAAATTTGGCTCGATGTGCATCTCCTTATGTGAGATCTATGTGTGGATCGGGTGGCACGCCGCCATGGGTATGTTATATGGATCGGGTTGCACGCCGCAACAGTGTGATTTTGAGTATAGTTTTCTATATGCTATTTTGTATGCCTTGCTTCATGTTTTCTAAGGAAAGTCCGTAGTAGTGCATGGGATTGGTAATTCCTTCCTGAGTTTGTTTTCCTTTTGTACCGCATTCGAATTGGTAGCCTATTGGTATATTGAGGCATCATATGTGACTTTTGATTATGTTTATTGCCTGAGCAGTTCGTAAAGGGTGAGACGAGATCATTGAATTCGAGATCAGTGCAATCTGAGTATATGAAGTAAATTAAGGGGCTAAGACCATTATTTGGTTCAGAATGAGGTGATAGTTCTTGCCAGAAGTATAGACCCAATGAATATTTGATTCGGCGGTGTTATGAATTTATACAGACCTCATCCATCGTGTCGGTATTGTAAAAAAAAAATTTTGAACAAGACCTATGTATGTCCTGCAGAGCATGGGATGTGTAACAATTTTTCTTCTAGATAGGATCAATGGAAGTTCTTAACTAATTGAGTACGTAAACGTTCATGGTTCGGAAGGGAGGCGAAGTCCTCATGTTACCTTAGGATGATATGGTATATGCAACATGTTGTGAAGGATTGAGAGTTGCGTGTGTAAGGTTATGGTTCAGTTCTGAATGGAAATTCATAACATTCTTAGGCAGTACGGGCAGCTTTAGGTGATTAGAGGAATGAGCTTCAGATGATTAGGGTGAATGATCTTCAGATGATTAAGGAAATTGTATTTCTAATCATAGTGATTTGTAGAGGTTATATGTTTCAGAAAAAGGCCAATGTGATTAAGTTGATGGTACTTCAATAGTATTGCAGCACTTTAAGGCTGGATTGACTATTGATATTCGAGTTGCTTGTATGGCGCATGAAATTTTAGAGTATTTATTGTGGGATGATTGTGTATTAAAGATGTGCATGTATTCGCACCGTGGAAATTAGGGTCAGGTATGATAATGCGTGTGCTATATGTAGTTGGAGACTAAGAGTTCTCATGTACAGGCTATATTGTGGTTGTTGATCGTGTGCGTCGGTACTGTTTAACGGCTATCAGGATTTGGAGGCTCAAGTGGATCTTTACTTGCTGGTATGTTAGATTTTGTATGTGATGTCAGAATTTAGACTGGTCGTCTTAGCGTCCGGCAATTCTGAACTATTGTGCCATGGGCTATGCCGGAAATGCCACAGGTTGAGTGGCGAGGTGAATTGGATTATGTTCTATCAGGTTTCAGTGGTATGTGTTATTTATTTCATCGTCGGTGTAATGATTTGCTCTGGATCCAGCCATCAATTGAGCATGGTTGTGGATTTCAAGCATAATGACTTGAGGTGTTTCATGTGGAGTAGTATTTGGATAAGATCGCACGTTGCAGCAAAGCTGTGTGGAAACATGACCTTGCGGGTCAAATTTGTGTGTCCTATTTCTATGATGTGAGACAGGGTCTCAGCCTTGTGTTGTAGTAGTACTAGTGAATTTAAGGTACAACTCTCTTAGTTGAGTCATTTTCATGATTTGAGTATGTTCTAACCGTTTCTTATTGGTGCGCGTATTATGAAAGTTATGACTTAGTCCTGTATTAATGTGTAATATCACCGGAGTAGTGTGTTGGATTCGAAGTGATCGTTGGGGTCATTAATGAATAAAATCGGATTTGATTTCAGCATGTTTGATGGGTAAATATCGAGGTTCGATTCAAAATTTTGTTATGATAATTACTAGAGGAGAAATGGCATCATGAATGGTTGATCTGAGCAATGGTTATGATTTATTGCGTGTTTCAATTATCGTTGGCAGTATATGAGAGTGTTGGAATGAGGCATTGGAGAAAAAGAGATTTCTATCTGTATTTGGTTGTTGCGGGCAGCTGCTGCGAATGGAAGTTATCGCTTCATTTGTTTGAGTTATTGGTATATCATATAATTGCACCTAAGGTTGCTGGCATGGTCTACTACAGCTGGTTCAAACATATTTTGAATGTAGGTGTGAGGTTCTGATCTTGTGTATGATTTCCGAAAAGGTGAAATGTGGCTCTATGATTTATGGGCTAGACTGGATTGTGTAAATTCGATTAAAATATGTTATCGGACCTATATGAGATAGGGTGTTGTGGGATCATCCCCGGGTTTATGCTGATAAGGTCATTCAGCTTTTGGTTGGCTTCTAGGACAACTCTGGGTACGCTCGAGGACGAGCGTTTGTTTAAGTTGGGCAGAATGTGACGACCCGACCCGTCGTTTCGTGAGTTACTACTCGATTCTTCCCATTTTCTGCTTCCTTATGTTTCAGTATCGGTATTGGGTGCGTTAGAGTTGAATTGGAGTGATTTTGATAAGAAATGGGACACTTAGTCTCTTTTACGAAGGCTTAAGTTCGAAAAGTCAACCGGATATTGATTTGTGAGTTATAGGGATCGAAATTGAATTCCGATGATTCGGTTAGCTTCGGGAGATAATTTAAGGCTTAGGAGCGCAATCGGAAGTGATTTTGGAGGTTCGGTGAAGAAGTTAGCCTATTTTGGCGAAGTTAGTATTTTGGCGATTTCCAGTTGATAGGTAAGATTTTGATTCGGGTGTCGGAATGAAATTCTGAGAGTTGTTGTAGCTTCATTGTGTAATTTGGGATATGTGTGCAAAATTTCAGGTCATTCGGACATCGTTTGGTCGGGTTTTTGATCAAATGCGTGTTTCGGAAATTTTTGAAAA
>MU703132.1:0-91049 GCA_026770625.1 Nicotiana glauca
TTCTTGCCCGTTGATTATGACTGTTGTTTGGGTGAGGAAGAGTGATAAAGCACGAAGGGTGATGCCGTGCCATTTTCTATTTATATGCGCACGAAGGATCATTTCGTGCCATGTTTTAACTATTTATGCACGAAGGAACATTCCGTGCCATTGTTAATTATTATGCACGAAGGAACATTCCGTGCCATGAATGTGAGTTATGAGAGTAAAAGCACGAAGGGTGATGCCGTGCACNGATATGATTATTTGGGTGAGGATGAGAGTAAAAACACAAAGGGTGATGCCGTGCAACTATTAAATTTCTTATTTTGTGATAATTATTGTTGCGCTCTGTTTCTATTAAACTGATAAATTATGTATATCCAATTGAGCTCCCCATAGCATGTTCCCTCCCTTTCTATTTGTTTAGTTCAGTATTTCTGTTGTTTTGTGGTACATATGTATATAGAACTGCACAGGTTTATGTGAGTGTCTGGTCCTAGGCTTGTCACTACTTCGCCGGGATAGGCCGGGCACTTACCAGCACATGGGGTCGGTTGTGCTGATACTACACTTCTGTGCCTTTTTGCACAGGTCCAGGTCTTGAGCAGCAGCAACAGTAGTTTGATAGCAGTATTTCATACCCCCGAGACTGAGATAGCTTGCAGGCGTCCGCAGGCCCGGCGTCTCTTCTTATGTTTTCGTTTATGCTGTAGTCTCATTGTTTCGAGACAAACGGTTGTTATATTTCTTTCAGACCATTATATGTAGTTATTCTTAGTGGTTCGTGAGTTAGTGACTCCACATCTTGGGTAGAGGATTTATGTTGAGTATTTCACATTTATATTCAAACTTATGAAAGTAGATTTCCGCAGTTAACGTTATTATTATTATTCATGTTATTAAATTGACAACAGGATGGTTTTTTTTTTATTAATGGAATGATGGTGAGTAAATTGGCTTGCCTAGCTACCACGAGTAGGCGCCATTACGATCCCGATGGTGGGAAATTCGGGTCATGACAGGGTGTGAACAATAGTGATGCATGATCAAAATAAACGAAAATGGACATTTTAAGGAGATTATGTTTGGTGACATTCGTCCTTTTAGAATCGCCATTCTGCCCTACTTTGTTCCTGATTCAAAAAAAGAAACATTTGTAAGTATTAAGAGTAGTGGTTGGTCTATGGCCTTGATATCATATTGTAGTTTGAATTCACGACCACTTCGAGTTGAAGAACTGATTCTATCAGTGTGGTACCGATGTGCTCGAATACTCTATATTGCATTCTTGAAACCTTGTTTTCTGATGATTCCCCCAACTGTTTCATACCTAGATGTCCATGGTATCGCTACCCTTGTCTCTAAGGCAAGGCTCTTTAAATTCAAACTCAGTTGTCTTATACCCAGTATCAGTTTGTGGTCGTAGTGCTTATCAGCTTTTCTCATGAAGCAAGTATATCTTATGCGACCTTTTCAGTTTCTTTAAAACACTTCATTCACCTTATTAAATGAGATCTCAGATGGATTTGTAACTTCGTCAATGATATATATGCCCGAAATTGTGATTGATATTACGGGGAAACTGTAGCCAGTTTTGCAGCAATTTCTTTGCTTCGCTTTTGATGCTGGATTAGACCGAAAGGGACTCAAATAAAACTTATGGGTAAAAATAGAATAATAATTGAAAGTGAAAAATAACTGTGCTTAAACAATAGGTGTCTCTTTTGGGGAAAGGAATAGGGAGACTTATGTGGTGGTATGTCGATTTCAATGAATTATGACATGCATTTTTGACTTGCCGTTTGATCCGTCTGAGCTATCTAATTCTCAAAATCCATCACAAATGATCATTTTGAAACAGTAATGGTTGTACTCAATGCCGGATTATTGAAGACCCTCATTCAACTAGTAGCGCCCTATGTAGGTTTTCGCTAACTAATCTCTCGCATTTCTCTACTCATGTCGACGCCCCCTTTTTCCGTGCGGAACAGGTTCACGACATTTAGGAAGACAACTCTTTTCCCACTTTGGGAATTGGGTTTTTTGAGAGTTTGGAGAGTCGCCACCTAATGATTATAGTGCATTAGGACACTTTTAGAAGAATTAAAGATGCAGACCAGAGTTTTGGGTAAGGGCTTGAAATTATCTCGAGGGGAAGGTGTTAGGCATCCCTCAAGATCCACTAGTGTGGTTTCCGGCCATGCTACAATTGTGACTTCAGATGTAAATGTAAATAAACAAGTACAAGAAGCACAAAAGGTTAAAAGAAGTGCTGAATTCTAAAGGAGCAATTTTTGTTAAAAAAACATGCAAGTAGAGGAAAAGGTCAGGTACTTAGTGCAAATAATCCGAAAGATCATGCGAGAAGCAAAAATTGAAAATGCTATAGCTTTGAAGATTCAGAAAATTTCATTAAACTAATAAAGAAGGAGAAAGGGGTCCTAGGTTTATATATTACATGGATCATTCGCATAACACTGGTACTCAGTTGTATGCAGAGTGTTATCGTGTAATCATCATCTCCATGTCTACCCATCCCACCCCGTTAAGTTATTAAAGCGCGGAACGGTATCGTTTACTTATCGCATGCTAATACACGTCCCAATCCTATTAGTCCCGGGGTATTAGGACTTCTAATCCTAAAGGGGAAGAAAGGGATGGGGTCCTTTGTGGATTTTAAAGGATAAAATTCTAGCTCGACATTCAAAACAAGTATTAAGTAAAAGGGGAGAACAAACAAGCATACAAGGCTCAAATTAACCCCAGAAGTCAAACAATCATTTAGTTTAGCATGCCTTGACAAATACTGATTTGGTCTTAGATTTAAATTAAACAGCAAGTGGACTGGTTCAACACATGTATTTAGACAGAAAGTCTGTATTAGCCAACTTGGATACAGTTGTCAGGGACTGACCCAATTCATTAATTAGCCAACCTTTTGTTTATGAGTTGAAATAAAAACCTAGGCGTAGGATCTATTAATTTCAGGAAAAAGATGCATAGAGTTACCAGTAGTTTCAGAAAAGGTGCAAGTTGATTTTAGAAAAAGAGTTATTAGTTTAAACAAAGAGAAAAGATGTAAACTGATTTTAGAAAAGGTTTACCAATTATTTCAGAAAAGATGTTGACTGACTAAAAGGTTTACGAGTTTCGGGGGGAGGGGGGGAGGGTGCAGATTGGTTATAGGAAAAGGTTTACCAATTTTAGTGGGTTTCAGAAGTAGAAAATTACCAGTTTTAGTAAAGACACGAGTTCCAGCAATCGATACTGCTTAAGAACGAATGATGATATTAAAGACGAGGTTTTCTATAGGCATGCTTTCTATACGTTTACTGATTTTAACACCCTTTCATGACATTAATAGGAGTCTTATACACATGATGTGTATATGCAACTTTGTTATTAAGCCTATAAACGGTTTACCTAATGACATTTGTATTTGCAGAAATGCAAGAGCCTATAGACATAATCTCTGTGTGTGTTATTACAGAACATGAATGTTAAATCCTATAGACATGCTTTCTAGGTGATTTTGCAGTAAAGTTAAGCGTTAAATCCTATAGGCATGGTCTCTTTGTGATTTAATTAGTATTAAAGACCCTATAGGCAGGATTTCTGGATTGATAAAAAATAAAAATCCTAACTCATGATTTCTACACCTTGGATGCAAGAAAAGTAAAAACCCCTCCCACACCCTTTAACTATACTCCCCGAGTTTCATACAAAATTATTACAACCTAATGAATCAAACTGGGAATTAAAAGATACATCAAAAGCTAACAGCTAGATCCGAGCAGCCGAATTCAACCTTACTGTCTAATAACATGCGATTTAGCCACTTCCGGTATCCAGATATCCGAAGCCTTCTTTTTATCTAAGGTGTTTCAAAGTTCTAAGGAATCTTAGGGATTCCAGGAATTGCTTACACCCAGGATACTATCAGAATTAGAATAGTGCAGTGTGGAAGAGCCATCTCTCATACATCCTAGTTCAGAGGGAGCTCAGGGGTCCCAAAGCATGGCTTGCAAGAGAGGGGCAGAACTTATAGCTAAGAGTAAGTGCAAAGTGAACGGGGAATTGGGGAGCCATGACAAGTGGTGATCATACCTAGCCACAAAGTAGGCTGGCACACCCCTGGCCATTTATTTGGTTGAACAAGTTAGGGGCAGACCTTTTGAAGGTTAGACCAAAGTCTAGATAGTGATTAGGACACTATCAGACCCCAGTCCAGGGCTCAGACACATAAAAAGGGAAAAGGGAATGGGCATTGATTGAGTTTGGGATTCAAAGAATACAGTTCAGTATCATAGACAACAAATTGGAGTGTTGTTATGTCCTGAACCATAAGTCACATACAAAGGGTAAAGGGTAAGGGGATTCATAAAGTATCAAATTCATAACAAACAACTGATTGCAAACATAATTTAAATATTGAACTATAAAGGAAAGGGGAAACATGCGACAATACGCTTAAAACAAATGGGCAGAATTAAACACATTGTTGTTTGAGGCATGTAAACTAATTTAGACATACCAGTAGAGATGCAAAAGAGTGCAGAAGAAAGTAAACAAAGTCCATAACAGTGCAAGTATCAGAAAGAGAAAGTTTAAGTGAGAGTGAATTGTGAACTCAGATTGTGTTCTATGTTCGTGTGTGTTCAAATAGAAGGGAGGAGAGTATCTATAGTGTAAAAGTTGTGAGAAATAAGGTAAGAAAACAATCAAAGTCTGATTTTCAATCAACCATATAAGACTCCCTTTAATTAAGGGATTCAAATTCAAATGGGTAAAACAATTAAGAGAAGGGATTTTGAAAGAATATTTTCCCATCAGTATAATAAAGGGTAAGTACATAGAAGCTATTTAAGGAAACAAACCAATAGTACACGGTTTGAAAAAAAAAGAAAGGGAATCAATCAGTAAAACCAAAATTACATGCTTGCTTGAATGAATCAGGTTGAGAAAAAGGGTAAAGAAAGGTTAACTTAGGGAAAATCAGGAACAATCAAGTACACACCATCAAAGGGATTCAGAATCAATTAGTAGTTGGCAAAAAATATTTTGAAAGAACAGTGTCATATATAAAGTACACAAACATGTGAATCAAGAAGAGACTGTCGAGCTATGTAAAAAAGAGAGAGGAGTTTAGAATCATAAAACTCAGGATCATAAGCAAAGAGATACAAGTTCAATTTGCAGACTCATAGTGAGTCTAAGAGTCCAGGGTCCCAAAGTGGAGCCTTAACTCGAACACAGAGAATCAAAATCATCAAAGGAAACCCCTGAATCCCAGGGTTTCAAAACATGGAAGTGAGAAAGCAAGCCATATGCTTCAGAGTCTCAACAAGACGGATATGATAGCACGTTAAATGACAAAGGAAGAAGAATCATGAAGAACACATTTTGAGAAAACTCGGAACCTAAAGAAATTAAGAAGAAGGAGATAATACAGACGTGAACACAAGTAGATGAAACATGTAAAAATATGAACAGAGTCCAGTAAACAAAATCAAATAACTTAACAGTAAACACACATAATAAAAGAGTAGAGAAAACATGGCAAAGTTTAACAGAAATAACATGCATAGTAGAAAATAAAAAGTAGAAGACAGTACACGCGTAATAAAGAAATCATACGAGTAGGATATGAACAAACACACATAAAGCAAAGAAGGAGAAATATCAAAAAGATTTTTTTTTTCAAAAATCCTTTCAGAAACCCTAAAATTGAAGAGAAACTATTTTGAAAACAAGATTTTTTGGGGAAAACACCTTAGATGGCAAGAAAAGCTTAGATAACGCACAGATCTAGACAAATAATAATGAAAGAACCTTGAATAGGCTAGGGTTTCTGAGAACCCAAAAGGACGAGAAAGTCTTGGAAGTCATGAGATTAGATCTGAGTCGATAAGGTCGGAGCCAGGCTCAAGAGGCTAAGACATGTCGAGCAGGGCCAAAAACGGCAGGAAACCTCAAATCGGTGAAGGTCTGAGTGAAGACCTCTAAAGTCTGGCCTCGATCATTCGAGCATCAGGCACGTAAGAGCAATAGGAGGTAAATATAGGGTTTCCATGGCCTGAGAAGCCATGGATTCCGGTGAGTTTTTGGGGTGAGGATGACAAGAAACTGCTAGGGTTAGGGGAAAGGTTGAGAGAGAGAGATGAGAGGATCCAAAGGCGGCTACCAGAGGGAAATGAGAGGATTAGGGTTGAGTTAGGAGAATGAAAAAAGGAAAGAAGAGATCGTGATCGTTGATCAGATTGATCAACGGTCTGGATTAAAGAGCCTTGGGTCGGGTAGGATGAACGGGTCATTGGGTTGGGTTAGATGGGATTGGGCTAGTCTGATTTTAAGCTTGAAATTGGGCCAACTTCAGGCAAAAAAAATTAAAATGTAAAATGGGGATACAATTGAAACGAATTGGGGTTATATTTTAAATGCCCATTTTTCCCTTTTATTAAAAAAAAAATAGTAAAACTATTATAAAATTAAATTAAAAGTACTGAGTCAGCAAATAACATATAAATATTAATTTAACAGTATCAGAACCAATTTATAATTATAAAAATACAGTTAATCTTAGGACAGGTTAAACATGCAATTACATGCAATTTAACTTTAGAACTACCAAATAAATTGATAAAAAGATACAAAAATCACCTTAATTATATTTTAGTGCAAATATGAGAATGAAAACAAATTATTAACCGAACATGATAGTTTGGGAATAATTATTAAATTTTCTACTATTAAAATAGGCAAAAAATTGGTTTTAAAATCTTAAAAAATAAGGAAAAATACCAAAACTTCTTGGGCATGCTTATATATGCATGTATATGTTATTTTGAAAGTATTTTGGATATATAAAAACTCATGCAAAAATTGGGTATCAACAACTCACCATCGCCTTATGGTTCCCATCTAGGTTTTCACCACTAAGACTCTCATTTCTCTACTTACTGTCACCTTACCGTGCCCTTACAGGTTTTCACCGATAAGACTATCTCATTTATTTTATTTTCTTTTATTTTTTTGACTAAGCTACTTCCTGAGGAAGGTTTCCCAACGCCCTTGGCATGGTGACTTCAAACATTCTCAAATATTGATCAGAAGTCCTAATAGGGAAAAGGCAAAAAGAGTACTTTCTAAACGTTTTTATAGGACAAATCATAAAAATAAAAAAAACTTTTGCCCATGTTTTGGAGTATTAGGAACATGTTTTGTTTTGTGATGGAACCGAACCGAGGGTAAGGCTGCCTATGTATCCTTTTGGAATTAGATCAGACGTAGTTGAAGGACTCAGAAGGTTTGTTGTTTGATTTTTTTTTTTCCTTCCTTTTTTGTGCTTCTAAAACTACACAGCTTCAAGAAAGTGGAAAAACAAAGAAAACAAATATGTCTCAAAAGGGCTAACACAAGGGTAGCACCTACATGGAATAGAGAGCAATGATAACCATCGTCATCTCGATCTGAGAAAATGATGCGTGAAAGTTCCATAGTGGGTATATATTAAACATAGTATCTTTTGACTGCATTTATGTTAATAGTCATCTCTGGTACCCGCCCTTCTTCATCTACCAAGTGCAAGGCCCCTTTTTGTAACACTTTCTTGATGATGTAGGTTCCTTGCCAGTTTCGGGCGAACTTTGCTTTATCTTCTACTTGGTGTGGAAGAATGCGTTTCAGCAGGAGTTGGCCTACCTCTAAGTGCCTCGGACATACTTTCTTATTGTAAGCACGTCCCATTCTTTGCTGGTATAACTGGCCAAAACACACTGATGCTAGTTGTTTTTCATCAATCAACATTAGCTGTTCTAATCGGGTCTTGACCCACTCAGTATCTTTAATATCTGATTCCACAATGATTCGGATATAGAGAATTTTGACTTCTACTGGTATTACAGTTTCAGTTGCATATACAATAATATAAGGAGTTGCACCAACAGATGCGCGAATAGTCGTGCGATATCCCAAAAGAGCAAAAGGAAACTTTTGATTCCACTTCCTGGAACCTTGGATCATCTTCATAAGAATCTTCTTGATGTTCTTGTTCGCCGCTTCAATGGCTCCATTGGCTTTCGGCCGTTAAGGGGTAGAATGGAGATGCATAATTTTAAATTGTTCGCATACCTCCTTAATCAAATGACTATTTAGATCAGTTTCATTATCAGTGATAATGGTCTTTGGGATACTAAAGCGACATATAATGTTGGAATGAACAACGTCTACCACTGCTTTCTTGGTGACTGCTATTGAAAGTGACAGCCTCCGCCCACTTGGTGAAGTAATTAATTGCAACCAAAATGAATATATGCCCATTTGAAGCCTTTGGCTCGATTGGCCTAATAACATCCATTCCCCAAGCAATGAAAGGTGAAGGAGAGGACATGGGGTGCAACTCTGAATGAGGCGAGTGACTCAGTTCACCATAAATCTGACATTGGTGACAGTTACAAACAAAACTGATGAAATCTCGCTCTATAGTAAGCCAATAATATCCTGCCCGCAGAATCTTCTTCGCTTAAATATATCCATTCATGTGAGGTCCGCAAATGCACTTCATTCATGATCCGCTCCGCTTCTGTGGCATCCATTCATCTCAACAAGTTTAAATCTGGGGTCTTCTTGTACAAAATTTCCCCATTAAGGAAGAAACCACTAGCGACCCGCCTTATAATTCTTTTCTAATCCCCTTTGGCATGCTCTGGGTATTCTCTTATTTTCAGGAATCATTTTATGTCATGATACCATGGGTCACCATCTGGTTCTGTCTCAATTGTATTGTAGTAACCGAGTTGATTTCGAACTTGGATGTCTAGTGGATCAATATGAGTGTTTCCTGGATAAGGGAGCATCGAGGCTAAAGTAGCCAAGGCATCAGCTAGCTCGTTATAAAACCTAGGAATGTGCCTGAAATTGATGGATTTGATTCTTTTGATCAAGTATTGCACACAATGTCTGTACGGAATAAGCTTGATGTCTCGAGTCTCCCATTCGCCTTGGACTTGCCTGATAAGCAGGTCAGAATCTCCCATATCCAATAGTTCATACACATCCAGATCGAGGGCCATTTTCAGACACATGGTACAAGATTTGTATTCTGCTGTATTATTGGTACAAAAGAACTGAAGTCGGGCCGTTGCAGGCTAATGCTTTCCAATAGGTGAGATGAGGATTGCTGCGATCCCAACTCCTTTGATATTGGCATCCCCATCAAAATACATTTTCCATATAGGGTTTTCTTCTAGAACTACTTAATCTATTGAGTTGACCTCTTCATCTGGAAAGTATGTACTAAGTGGCATTTACTCATCATCAACTGGATTCTCTCCCAAATGATCTGCCAAAGCATGTGCTTTCATCACGGTGCGAGTGACATACATGATGTCTAACTCTGTGAGCAGAATTCGCCATTTTGCAAGCATGCAACTAGGCATTGGATTTTGGAATATGTAATTTAAAGGATCCATTCTAGATATAAGGTAAGTAGTGTAGGCCAAAAGATAATGTCTCAGCTTCTAAGCGACCCAATTCAAGGCACAACATGTCCTTTCTAAAAGGGTGTACTTAACCTCGTAATTGGTGAACCTCTTGCTCAAATAATAGATTGTTTGTATCTTTTTGCCTGTTGCATCATGTTTCCCCAGAACACATCCAAAGGAATTATCCATCACTGATAGATATAAGAACAAAAGCCTATCAGGTTTAGGTGGGACCAGTACAATTGGTTTTGATAGATAATCTTTGATCCTGTCAAAAGCCTTTTGGCAATCATCCGTCCAACTGATAGAAACATCCTTTTTCAGTAGCTTGGTTCGTACGTGGTTATGAATTGAGCAATGGGCCTACTGATGTATTTCAACCTCCCGAGCAAACTCATGACTTCCTTTTTGTTCTTCGGGGGTGGTAGATTTCGAATGGACTTTATCTTAGATGGATCCAATTCGATGTCCCTCCAGCTGACTATAATACCGAGGAGTTTCCCATATGGAACCTCAAATGCACACTTGGTTGCTTTAAGCTTAAGGTCGTACCTTCAAAAATGTTCGAAGAACTTTTCCAAATCATACACATGATCAGCATGTGTCTTTAATTTTATGATGACATCATCGACATATACTTCAATCTCTTTATGCATCATGTCGTGAAAAATGGTGGTCATGGACCTCAAGTAAGTTTCCCAAGAATTCTGCAAACCAAATGACATGACCCTGTAAAAATAAGTACCTCATGGAGTGGAGAAAGCGATATTTTTTGCATCATCCTCATCCATTAGAATTTGGTGGTACCCAGCATAGAAATCCACAAATGATTGTATTCATGCTTAGTGCAATTATCTACAAGAATGTAGATGTTTGGTAAAGGAAAATTATCCTTTGGACTTGCTTTGTTTAGGTCCATGTAGCCAACACAGACTTTGTTTTTTTCATCCTTCTTTAGCACATGCCCAACATTTGCCACCCAGGTAGTGTATCGGACAGCTCTAACCACATTGGCGCTCAGTAGCTTCATTATTTACTCTTTGATTAGTCACTCATGTTCGTTTTAGATTTTGCGTTGCTTTTGTTGGATGGTGGAAATTAGGATACTTGAGAAGCTTGTGAACTACTAGATCAACACTTAAACCCAGCATATCATCATAATACCAAGCAAACACATCTCTGTATTCAAATAAAAGTTGAATTAAGGCATTTCTGGTTTTTTGTTCAGTGTGAATACTTATCTTTGTTTCTGTTACTTCTTCATGACTTCCGGTATTAATGTGTTCAAAAAATATTTGGCTGAGTCCATGGTAAATTTCATCAATGTTTTCTTGAACCGAGGAATTTTTACCCTCTTAGAGTTGTGGCTTTACAAAAGTGTAGAAAATGTGAGGGATAGGTTATTGCAAGACCCATTCGTGCTTTTTGCGATGCTTGGCTTTCTCTTTATCTACTTGTGTTGGACTGAAGCCTAAACCAAAAGTACCATGGTTACTGAACAGAGAAATAGGCTCTAAATTTCCTTGCAATAATGCCCCAAAGCCTTTTCCTGGTTCATAACCTTGTCTCAGCATAAGTGTAGCAACTATTACAGATGTGGCAGAAAGACGAGGATGCAGAATGGCTTTTCCTTCCTCAACATGGTCCACAACAGCCACTTCAAAAGCCTGATAGACAATATACTCACACCCTTCCTTGGCATCAATACAGGGGATTAACGAGTCTTTATAAATGGACGACTCGTCTTCCCTGTCAACAATAATTTCTTGCCGATCATATTTGAATTTGAGCATCTGATGCAAGGTGGATGGTACAGCTCGGACCATATAGATCCAAGGCCTTCCAAGAAAATTTTTATAAGAAGTGACCATGTCCACTACTTGGAAGACAATATCAAAGTCAATCTGCCCAATCGTCATGGTGAGGTTGATCTCCCTAATATTATCTCTCGCTGAGCCATCAAAAGCCTGGATGCAAACATTGCTGGGTTGGATTCTATCTGTATTGATCTTCATGCTTTGCAACATTGAAATAGGGACTACATTTGCACTTGAGCCTCTATCAACCATGACCCACTTTACATAATTCCCCTCACATTTGACTATCAAGTGCAAAGCCCTATTGTGCCCGGCTCCCTCCCCCGGAAGTTCATCATCAGTAAAAGAGATTGTGTTCTCCTCAAAAAATCTATTGGTCATCTTCTCTAACTGATTCACTGTGGTGTCCTCAGAGACATGTGCCTCATTCAGGATCTTGATTAGTACACGGGCATGCTCTTTCGAATGTATGAGCAGAGATAGTAGAGAGATTTGGGCAGGAGTCTTTCTCATCTAGTCGATGATTGAGTAATCCTGAACTTTCATCTTTTTCAAAAACTCTTTTGCCTCTACTTTAGTGACTGGTTTTTTTATTGGTAATTGACCTTCTCTGATTTGTTTGGCCTTCCTCAACTCTTTTGGAGAGTAATACCTCCCATATTGAGTCAAACCTCTAGTTTCCCTACTCCCTCTATGATTTTCTTGCCTTTGTAGGTCATCACAATTTTGTTGTAGTTCCTTGGAATGGTTTTCGTGTTTGTCATAGGGGGTTGCACAATAGGTTTGATTATGATCGGATCTATTATACCTTTGGTACCTCCCTGATTCTACCTTATGACAGTGGGGCCCTCCATGTACATACAACCTTGGGCTTGGATCATTGGAGCAAACTTCCAAACTCGAGACCTTAGGGAAAAATAAAGTTACCTTTACTGAGCTGGGGGTGCCTTTCATAATCAACGGCACATCTCGACTTGGACTTACTTCTAGCCATGTTTCTTCTTGAATTGCACCCACTTTCATATTCGGGAGAAGGTGCACGTGGCTCCCATTGAAGAGAAGATGCAGGAAGTGAGGCTTAGATGGTTCAGGCATGTACAAAGGAGAATCCTAGATGCTCCAGTAAGGAGGTGTGAGCGGCTGGTTCTAGAAGGCACAAGAAGAGGTAGATGGAAGCCTAAGAAGTGTTGGGGAGAGGTGATCAGGCATGATATGGTGAGGCTTCAGGTTTCCGAGGACATGATACTTGATAGGAAGTTGTAGAGGTCGAGTATTACCGTTGTAGGCTAGGAGGTAGTTGAGTCTTGTGTTACTTTGTGTCTTTGTGAGCGTAGTTCGGTAGAGTTTTGTCTAAGATAGCTAGTGGTAATGTTGTTTCTTACTATTTTCTATTTTCGATGCAGGTTCCACTTACTAGCCTTCGTTTTTGCTTTGCATTTTTTTTCTTTTGCATTTTCTGTTCCTATTTTTCTTATGATCTCCATGATGAATCTAATATTCTCTCCTTTTTCGTCTTTTTATTATCTTGAGCTGAGGGTCTTTCAAAAATAGCCTCTCTATCCCTTCGAGGTAGGGGTAAGGTTTGCGTACCCACTACCCTTTCCAGACCCCATTTGTGGGATTCTACTAGGTGGTGGTTGTTGTTGTTATTGTTATCATTTCTGCTCGACGGCCGGCTTGTATTCTTGATCTTGGACAATCATCCCCACAAAATAAACATCATCGTATGCCAGTAACGAGTTGTTTGTCACATTAGGGGGTCCTCGCCATTCGTCACTATAATCAGTTTTTCAGAAATGAGTCTCTTTATAACTCTTTTCAGAGTCCAACAGTCATTAGTGCTATGCCCCGGGGCACCTGAATGATATTAAAATCTAGCATTTTCTTGAAATACATGTGAATCAGGATGTATATGGTGGGGTATGATGGGTCCAATCACACTCATTTGCTTCAGCTTCTAGAATAGACTATAGTATGATTCTCCCAATGGAGTGAATTTTTCCGCCGGCCTCTACTCTCGACCATAATCCTGCCTAGGACGAGCATTGTAGGGTGCCCAATAATTTTTCTACTGAGGACGACGGATCCTTGCAGTTGGTGCTCGTACATGCTGATTGGGAGGCCGATCATAGGACTTAGAATTGAACACCGTATACTATGGTGGGCCCACAAAGTATTAAGGAATTGGCGGGGAATAATAATGTTAAGGGTAGCTGGATTGCCCCTGCTGAACTTGAACATAAGGTTGCGATGCTCGTCTTTGAACTTCCCTAGATCCGGAGGTCACCATGGACCTTTCATCTCTCTTCTTTCTATTTGCCAAACTTCACGACCCACTTTGGACTGCGTGTCTGGTGGATTTTAGAGTACCTTGTCTTACAATTCTTCCAGTCTTGAGGCCATTTTCGACCATCTCCCCTATTTTGATTTCTTCTGCAAAAGGCCCGCCCATCACGAACATCATGTTCTGAAAGTAATCAGGCTCTTGAGCCTCCACAAAAATAGTGATTATCCATATGTGTCTTAACTATAGCCGCCTGTTCCCTCCATTTGATGGCATACTCCCTAAAGCTTTCAATCAGCTTTTTCTTCATATTGGACAGGGAATTGTGATCTCGTGCCATATCAATGTTGTACTGGAATTATTTGACAAAGGCCAGGCCATGTCTCCCAAACAGACCAATGAGAGATATCTTGGAAAATGAACCATTCAGAGGCTACCCCCACAAGGCTTTCACCAAAATAAGCCATCAATAAATCTTTTTTCCTCCTGCACCCCTCATCTGGTTGCAGTACCTTTTCAAGTAGGCGATAGGGTCGCCGTATCCATCATATTTCTCAAATTTTGGGGTTTTGAACCCTGATGGAAAATGGATGCGAGGAAACACACATAGATCACTGAGTGAAACACTTTTGTGGCCACCTAGTCCATATATTTTCTATTCAAGAATTTTAATTTTCTTGGCCATCTCATCTGGCTCAACCGTCGTGGCAGCTTTTCATTTTCCACTAGTGACTCATATTGAGGAGTCTGACTGTATGGAGCTGAGACCCTGAAATCCATATTTAGAGAATATTATTGGCCATCATAAGCATGAGATGGTGGCTCGTGTTTTGGCCTCGTCACAGGAGGTGGTGGCGAGATTATATATATCACTGCGCTAGACACAACGAGAGGGGTGCTCCTGACCGGTGCATTTGGAGGTCGCATATTAGAGGTACTAGGGCCAGCATCGACTATGTGGTTTGGCACATACCCTGGTGGTAAAATATGATCGCTCACTTTTTGGAGCGGTGGTTGAGTAACTTGGGGTACAGTAGAAGTTCCATCTGAGGGACCCTGGGGTAGAGGTTGACCGAAAACCCAAGCTTGATATACATCTGACAGTTGTTGTCTCAATTTTCTTATTTCCCCACATTTGCTCATCTGACTGACCCTGGGGATTGTCACTAAACAACTCAATTTCATCACTGATATCCATTGACACCGTTCCTTTAGATCTTGTGAAGTAATGATGTGTTGCCAGTTTTACCACAAACCAACCACCTTAAGCTTACTATATAAAAGGCAACAAACGCGTTATGGTTAAGCAATTTACAAATAGTAATCACACGTAAATATGCCATGCTTCTAAAATTATCACCATCTCTAACATGCTTTTAGAAGGCTTCATGTTTCATTTCGTCTTATCGGGTTGTTGCTTATTGACGCTCTTATTCCTTCTTATTTTTTTCGTTTTTCCTTTTACTCGCTCCTCACTTTAGAGTCATTGAAAAATATTTGATTGAACCTTTTGGGGGTTACCTACATATCATGTCGCCGCATGAATTAGATAATTATGTAGTTCAGGGACATGACCATTCTTTTGATTTGTTTTGTTTGTGTTTTTTATTTACAAAGATAGAGTTTTTTTATATACAAAAAGCAACATCTTTTGGATTCATTTTCAATTTCTTCTAAAACAAAATATTTTTCATTAATTTTCAATTTTTTTATACAAGACCCAAGAACAAGAATTACATAAAGAATAATGAAAAATACAACTAACTAAAGAAGACTTTGATCTCTGCGGTAGAATCCACCAGCATCACTGTAATCAAGGTGCTTGTGTCGACGCCCCCTTGTTCTAAAGCGAAATCGGGTTTCTGACATTTGGGAAGACAACTCTATTCCCGTTTGGGAAATGGGTTTTGGATTTGAAGAGTCGCCATCTAATGATTTAATGCGTTAGGACACTAAGTTTTTTAAGTTTGAAAATCAGAGTTCGGGTAAGGGCTAGAAATTATCTCGAGGGGAAGGTGTTAGGCACCTCTCAGGATCCGCTATTGTGGTTCTCGGCCATGCTATATTGTTACTTTAAGGTAAACAAGTATACAAATAATTTCACACACAAGGGTTTCAAACAGGTATGTAACAAAAATGTTGGAATCTACAATTTGTTTGAGGGAGGTTCTAAGTGCAGAAAATTAGTCAACGCATTGAATAAACAAAAAAGAAAAATTTAGAAGGAAAAGGAAGAATGTAGTAAAATTAAACGGGAGTTTTGGGCTAGTTGAAAAGACATAATTTATTGATATTAAACAAAGTTCATAAAGGAAAGGGGTCCTAGGTTTGTAAAACTCATGGATCATCCACACAACACCGGTAACCAATTGTACGCATAGTGTTATCGTGTGATCATCATCTCCATGTCTACCCTTCCCACCCTGTTAAGGTATTAAGCGCGGAATGGTATTGTTACCTACTGCATGCTATTACCCATCCCACCTATCAGTCCCGGAGGCGTTTAGGACTTCTAATCCTAAAGGGAGGGAGCTTGGCTTTTCTGAGGTTTAAAAATGATAAAATTCTAGGGCGACTCACTTAAAGAAATGAATTGTTAAGTACGTCTTACACATACTGTTTAGGTCCTTAATTAAAATTAGCATAGGAAAAATTGATCTACCACATATTTTCCAGATAGGGAGTCCGAATTAGTCCTGCTTAGATATAGTTGCAGAAAACTGACAATTGATTAATTATCTAACTATTTATCTATGTTAAACAGGATCTATAGGCATGATATCTATTAATTCGGAGACGGGGGAAAACAAACTGATTGCAAAAATTATTAAGTTCTGCGAGTGTTAGACAAATTACCACTAATTTTAGATTTAAAAGGCGAGTGGGCAATTCAGATTTAATTGATTACTCCTACAGGCATGCTTTCTAGGCGTCACTGATTTTGTTATGCAAAATTCCTCTAGGCAGGTCATCGATGTGTGATTGACTTATTTTAGATCCTATAAGTAGATTTTCCTAATGATAGATGCACATGCAAAAATGCAGGAAATTCTACAGGCATATCATCTATATGATGTGCAGAATTTCAACATCGATTCATTGACATGGTATATATTACAAAGTGCAGAAAACCTATAAGCATGGTATCTATGTGAAGAATGCAGAGTTTGGAAGTGATAACCCTATGATCATGATTTTTAGGTGAAAGTACAGAATTTAAAAGTATTAATCCTATAGACATGGTATCTAAGTGAAGAATGCAGAATTGGAAAGTGATAACCCTATGATCATGATTTCTATGTGGAAATACAGAGTTTGGAAGTCATAACCTATAAACATGATTTCTAGGTGAAACTGCAGAATTTTAAAGTTTTAATCCTATAAACATGGTATCTAATTAAAGAATGCAGAATTTGAAAGTGATAACCCTATGATCATGATTCCTATGTGGAAATACAAAGTTTGGAAGTGATAGCCGATAAACATGATTTCTAGGTAGAATTTGAAAGAGTATACATCCTATAGGCATGGTATCTATCCCTTTGATATGCATTCAATCCCACCCCTTTTCACTATACCTTAGTAGTTGTTACAAAGTTTATTACACTGCTTATTACAGAGCAAGTGAATCAAAAGGAATGATAAAATTATACTAGTGATTACTTCTACATCTAATCAGCCTAATCCATACTCAAAGTCTAATAATATGAGATAAACCAACTTCTAGGAACGGATTTTCAAAGCCTTTCTCTTATTTGGGATGTGTCAAAGTTCCAAGGAGCATCAAGAGTTCCAGGCAGTGCTTGCACCCCAAATATCATTGCAGAACGGATTATAGTGCAGTGTGGAAGGGCCAGCCCTCAAATGTCCAAGTTCAGAGGGAACTCAAGGTTCCTAAAGAGGGGTCAGGACTTAAGGACTAGGAGTAAGTGCAAGTGCAATGAAAGGGAATTCGGGGGAGCCAGGGCAGGCTGGTGGTCATGCCTAGCAACTGGGCTGCTGGCACACCACAGACGTAGCCTGTCAGCTTAAAGATTAGAGAGTTAGGACTTTTTGAAGGTCAGGTTCAGCCCTGGACAGTAATTTGGATACTGCCAGGCTGTACCTTAACTCAATGCACATAAGGGAATGGGGGTATGGGAAATTGAAAGAGGCTAGGATCCAAAAGACCCAGTCTTAATCCATGACAACAACTTTGTATGTTGCCATATCTTAAACTACAGCCCAAGCACATAAAAGGGATGGGGATAGGGATTCATTGCAGCAACAGATAGCAAGACATAAGTAGTTACTTTAAAATTGAACTCTACAAAGCAGTAAAGTAGGAATGGGCATAAAAGCTTGTAAGTAAACACATTGGATTTGATGTTACAATCAAAAGTAGGACATACCAGCTCAAAGAAGCAAGTAGGGAGAAACAGTAGACTTATGGAAGCCAAAGTGCAATCAAGAAGCAAGAGTATAGGTTTTAGAAGAGAGTTGGGATTTCTATATGCTTAAAAATCGTGTCTGTGTTAATGAAAGAGCAGGGTATTTATAATTGAAAACAAGGGTAGAAAATAAGGCAAGAATCAGAGTTTAGTGGTAGTTATGGAACTATGCACCAATTAAAATCAATCAGTGTATGGACTTCCTTTAATTAAGGAGTTCAGATTTAAACAGTAATGGGCAGAAGTTATTTAAGGAAGGAGATCAAGTAAATATCTTGTGCAGAGCAGACAAATAAGGGTAAATACATAGAAGACATTTATGGTAAAAGTCTAGTGGTACTTGATTTGTGAAAACAAGGAAAGGGAATCAGTAAAACAACCAGTAAAAGAACCAAATTGAAAGCCTTGTTCGATTCAGAAAAGAGGTAATGGAAAGTTTTAATTTAGGGAAAAATCAGTAACAATCAAATAAGCAACATTAAAGGGATTTAGAATCAATTAACACTTGGCAAAACCTTTGAAAGAGAAGTTCTCACATGTAAAACACATAGACATGTCAAGCAAGAAGGAGGTCATGCTAATTACGAAAGACTAGCAAGAAAGTTTCAAAATCACAAATACAGAAAAAGTTCAAATTCAATTCATAAACTCAGAGTGAGTCTGAGAGTTCAAAGTTTTAAAGTAGAACCCTTGTCAAAACTGTTGATATTCAATTTTTCCCTGAGTATTTTATATATCCAAAATACTTCCAAAATAACATATATATACATATATGATCACACCCAAGTGTTTTGTACTTTACCAAAATTTTTAATAATTTTTAAACCAATTTATTGCCTATTTTTATACCATAAAATACAATAATTATTCTCAAAACTATTATTTTGGCAAATAGCTTATTTTTATTCTCATATTTACACCAAATATGATTAACATGATTTTTGTACATTTTTACAAATTTACTTAGTATTTTTAAAAACTAAATTGCACATAATTACAATATTAGCCCCTTTTAAGATTTAATTGTAATTATATTTATAAAACTGACTCCAATATTTTTAATTCAATAATTATGTATTATTAATCATTTTAGTATGTTCGAATTGCTTCCAGAACTTATTTTGCTATCTTTTATAAATTAAACAAGGGAAAAGTGGCTATTTAAAAGCTAGCCCTTTTGTGTTTCAATTTTAACCGGAATTGAGCCCAATCTCAGCTCCAAACCTGAGCCCAATTCCCTAACCCAATTTAACCTAGTTACCCAACCCAATACCCACTTAACCCTCCCAACCCATAATCCTTTTTAATCCTGGCCGTTGATCATTTTGATCAACGGCCACCGTACCCCCTTTCCTTTTTAATTCCAAACTACCCCCAAACCATACCCATTCTTTCAAAGACCCCTGCCTCAAATCCCTTGTCACTCTCAAACGCTCTCACCCACTTGAAGCCCTAACAGTTGCCTACCTCTTTTCGACCTCAAATCTACCAGAATCCATGAATGCTCTTGCCATGGACGACCTATACTCACCACCTGCTGCTCTCCCATGCCTGGTGCCTAAAGATTCAAAGGCCAGTCTTCGAGGGTCTTTACCCAGACCTTCATCAATTCAAGATTTTCGGCCATTTTCGGCCCTGTTCCAGCGTATCTTAGCCTCCTGAGCCTGGTTCCGACCTTATCGACTCAGATCCGATCTCATGACTTCCCAGCCTTTCTCGTCCTTTAGGGTTATCAGAAACCCTAGCCAATTCAAGGATCTTTTTGGTTTTATTCGTTTAGATCTATGCTAGATCTATGTTGTGTGTGATGTTTAAATCAGTTTCCCCAAATCTCCTTTTTCAAAACCCTTTGATTTTAAATTAGGGTTTCTGAGTCTGTCTTTTAAATGTTTTATTTGGTTTATCTACTTAGAATATCTAGGTTTAATTGGTGATAGAAAGCCCTAATTTTTTGAATTTGTTTGATTTTTAAGTCTTCATGTTGGTGTTCGTTTGATTTACTGCTTAAGTGTGAAAGCCCTAATTTTAGGGTTTATTTGAGACTCTGAGGTTATTTATGTATTTATCAGCTTATTTTCTCTTAATTTGATTGATTCTGGAAAACCCTAGTTCTTTGAGGTCTGTTTGAGTTCCTGAAGTTCTTCGTCTGTTCGAGATTACTCGATCTGATTCTTTTACTATAGCATGTAATATTCACTCGACTCTTTGCATGCTTCTGATCCTTTGTCTGTCGCTGAAACCTGACTTACGTGACTATCATGTGATTACACTCTTTGTCATGAGTACAGCCTCACATGCCTAAGGCTATGCACTCTTTTATATGTTAAATTTCCCTCTCGAAGTAGCCCTTAATTATGGGCTGACTTCAAATCTCTTTGTGTGATTCTGATTGCACTCTTTAATTGATTCTTTCCTTATCGTACTGATTTCCCTGCTTCTCAGACCTATTTGAATGCTTGCCTTGAAATCTCGACCCCTGCCTTTCCTACTCAAGTTGATTGATTCCCTTACCTTGATTATATTGGTATTGGATTCTTATAGACCTTTCCTTGATTAGAGTCAGAAGAACCTAGCCTCTATTACCTACTATGTACCTTTACTAAGCTTGAAATACTTCCTTATTAGTCATATTCAGCCTATGTGATCTCTTTCCTTATTTAGCACTTGCATGTTACCAGTCGGCTTACTACTTAATTTTAATCTAAGACCAAATCAGTATTTGTCAAGGCATGCTAAACTATATGATTATTTGACTTCTGGGGTTAATTTAAGCCTTATTTGCTTGTTTATTCTTCCCTTTTACTTGATACTTGTTTTGAATGTCGAGCTAGAATTTTATCCTTTAAACTCCACAAAGGCCTCCATCCCTTTCTTTCCCTTTAGGATTAGAAGTCCTAATACCCGGGTGTGATAGGATTGGGCCGGGTAGTAGCATGCGATAAGTAAATGATACCATTCCGCATTTTAATACCTTAATGGGGTGGGAAGTGTAGATATGGAGATGATAATTACACGATAACACTCTGCGTACAATTGGGTACCAGTGTTGTGCTAATTATCCATGTAATGAATAAATCTAGGACCCCATTCTCCCTTTTTATTAGTTTAACATTTTCTGAATCCTAAAAGTAGTTGCACTTTCAATTTCTGTTTCTCACATGATTTTTGGGTTGTTCGCACTAATTACTTGACTTCTTCCCTCTACTTGCACTTTTTGTTTACAAAAAAAAATTGCTCCTTTGAAATTCAGCATTCTTTTAACCTTTTTGTGCTTCTTGTACTTGTTTATTTACATTTTCATTTAAAGTCACAATTGTAGCATGGCCGGGAACCTAACACCTTCCCCTCGAGATAATTTCAAGCCCTTACCCAAAACTCTGGTCTTCATCTTTAATTTTTTCTAGAAGTGTCCTAATGCACTATAATCATTAGGTGACGACTCTCCAAACTCTCAAAACCAAATTCCCAAAGCGGGAAAAAAGTTTTCTTCCCGAATGTCGTGAACCCGATTCCGTGAGAGAAAAGGGGGCGTCGATAGTATGGTGACTCTGCTGGGGATTTCTTCAGGCTTTCACCATTGTATGCTATACGTGACTTTATTGCCTTCTTTTTTTGCTTTTGTTTAACACCTTTATTTGAAACTGACTTGTTTCTTTTGTTTCCTTTTTCCTTTAACTACTTTCATTTATTGCTTTTCCATCAATGTTGTTGTAATTTCTAAGCAATCATTGTAAACTTTATTGTATGAATGTGAAAATACATGTTAATTTGTTTCATCCTTGTAAGTTGCATCTTTAACATCATATTCCACTCATGCCAAACAAGTACTGTAGCAACGCTTATAATGAGTGGTTGCGCACTTCCAATACTATCACCCCCTAAATTTGGCAAAGGCATATTTGCGTTAAAACCAGTCGATCAGCGGTGTAGTCGACGGTTCCGTACCTTTACCACCTGAGTTGTCCGCTTAAGGGTGCCTGTCTAATAACTTAATAGAAACCTTACTCTAACCTAGCCGAGTCAGTTATGTTGTCCACATAATGACTCATTAAGATAGCCTTGTCCAAAGTCCACCGGGTTTCCTCGAAACCCAAACGGACGACTCCATGTTCTGTGCATTTATTTGGAGAACTTAAGTGCTTGCTTTGCTAATGACTGGTTCAAATAGTCGAGTCTGGTGGGGTAAGGGCCTAACACTCTATTTTGCAGAAAATGAGGCACGAGATCCCAAGATTTGGCATGGTAACCAACATTCATCCAAGGCTGCTGAATTGGTAGAGCGATCTCCATTCTAGTAATCAAACACTCGTCCGCAAATACTTAGGAAATCTGCCTTCTCTCCTAGAGATTCAGCCTAACAATAGAATCATAGAGGCTGCAACATTGTTCTGGGATAGTGACAAATCTGTGTTCCACTTTGGTGATCTTGAAATGACTCCTTTACTTGAAGAGATAGGGGGTTTAGCTGGAATTCCTTGGGAGACTCCAGGTTTGCTTATGCCAGAAAATCGCAAAGGAAGGGGTTTCCTTAAAATGATAGAACTGAAGAAAAATCGATATTTAACATGTTTGAAAGACTCCTACATCCTGTTTGACTATCTATACGAAAGGTACGGCCATAGTAAGTCATACCGCACCTATTCAGAAGAATTTGCTATCACTTAATTGGAGCATGTCCATAGAAGGGTTTTTGTTTTCATGTTTTGCTTTTTGGGGATGATCGTGTTCATTCTGAAGAAGGCTAGGATCAACACCATACTAGCCATGGTAACCAAAACTTTGATGGAAGGTATTGGTGGGCAAACTTTTAGCATATTGCCCATGATCATCGCTGAGATATATTGCGCCTTGAACAAGTGTTAACAACAAGGCAGTCATTTTGAGGGTTGCAACTTATTGCTTCAGCTTTGGCCCATGGAACACCTCCAGAAAGGGGAATACCAACAAGAGATCCTACGCAGAGATTGGGATTATCATATCACCTTCCATCAGCCAAGGCGTATGAATTATATGCCTAAAATGTTTGCTCAGCCAAAGGACGCCAAAGGATGGGTAGAATTGTTTGAAAATCTAAAAGAAGACCAGGTACAGTGGATGTTTGAGTCGTTCCCCACGGATGATTTCATTGTTCGATCTCGAGATGCGCCGTTTCTCATACGGATTGGTTTGAGAGGGACTTATCCTTATGTTCCTCTCCGAGCCATGAGGCAACCTGGAAGAAAACAAATCATACCAAGGGTCAATAAAACGAGTCACCTTAGGGCTAATTTTCAGGACGACAATAGCCCTCACAAGTGCCAAGCTCAGCATTGTGGCATTTCAAAATCGTTTTGGGGAAAGAATCAATTGAGCCAGACAGGTACCACGCCGGTTGTGTGCCACATTATTCGGGTTGGTTAGAAGACAATGGCATGGGTCAGCCCAGATTCGTTCAAGGTCACAGAATTACTGACGAGCACGCTGAAGCACAGGTTAAGTATAATCAACTGCGCAAGAGAATTCGAGAGTGTGAAAGTGAGCATCGGGAAATACAAGAAGCCCATCAGAAATTGATCAAGGACCGGAAAGAAATGGCTATCAACGACAACAATCGGCTAGGGTATTTGGAGCGGGTTCTAGTAGAGCTGGAAGGAAAGTTCATCAAGAGGATCGAAGACTGCCAAAACACTGAAGGAAATGCAGGCGGACATCTAGCGCGAGCCTACTTAGTGCTAGGACTACGTGAGTTGGTGGAGCTATTCGAGGGAGACAAGGATGCCAAATCTGGGGAAGGTCCTTCTGGGACCAAGTAGTTAGGAGTCCTTCATTTTGCTTTAATGATGTAATAAGTCCAATGGCCACTAGTGACATTTATTTTCTGTCATTCAGCGTCTTTTTGGATTCGTCTTATTTTTATCATTAAAATGAGGCATTTAGCATTATAAATTCTCCAAAAACTTTTTGTCGCTAGGCCTACCTTGGGCACAAGGAGGCACCAAAACTAGGACACGATTTATATTTTTCCGCACGTGTTTAAATACCGCAACATTTTTTCCTCATGACCCGCACTAACTTATTACCTTTTCATTTTTCTTTTATGTTTTTTATTCCCCTCCCTAAAGGTTAGTTTGTGCTTTCTGGCACCATCAGCATACTCCATAAGATCCAAGGGCCCTCCACCTCCTCCTCCTTCGAGTACTGTCCGAAACAAGAATAGAGGTAAAATAGGAGATACAAGCGCCCGAAAGGAGATTGAGATTCCTCAGGTTACCCCGGTTGCTAAGAAAACTACTGCCCAACTGGAACAAAAGCTGTTGAAATTCCCAGAAGAACTGGATCAGGTTCGGAATTTGGCGAACCTATCATTTTCCCTCACCGTTCCTGATGTCAACACCTAAAATACCCCACCTCCACAAAACACCCCACAACCACTGATACAACCCACTTACTGCAACATATGCCACACTCCAAATAACACTCCACTACTCATTCCCGAGCCACTGAACACCACAAATGACCATCTCCACGACACTCCTATTTTTGTGGATACTGTACCCCACTACACCCAACCACTCTCAAATGCACCTCATTCTGATGACAAGGACTCCCTTATCAGGAACTTAGTGACAGAACTCAAGAAGTTAACCAGCCGAGTTCAGGGCGTGGAAGGTAACAAAGGTATTGAAGGGTTAAATTATGAAGACCTATGCATTCAGCTAGATGTTGAACTTCCGGAGGGGGTACAAACCTCCCAAGTTTGAAATGTTTGATGGGACAGGAGATCCTAGAGTCCACCTGAGGACATATTGCGATAAGCTGGTTGGAGTTGGAAGGGATGAGAAGATCCGTATGAAGCTCTTTATGAGGAGCCTGAAAGGAGATGCACTATTCTGGTACATCAGCCAGGACCCCAAGAAATGGACGAGTTGGGTGCGCATGGCATCGGATTTCATGGATAGATTCTGATTCAATACAGAGAATGCACCGGATGTATTCTATATACAAAACTTGAAGAAGAAGCCCACCGAACCATTCCGCGAGTATGCCACTCGTTGGAGATCAAAAGCTGCAAAGGTCAGGCCGGCCCTAGAAGATGAGCAAATGAATAGATTCATCATCCGGGCTCAAGATCCCCAATATTATGAGAGGTTGATGATGATCGAGGGTAAGAAGTTCTCCGATATCATCAAACTTGGAGAAAGAATCGAAGAGGGCATTAAGAATGGTATGGTTACAAATCTTGAAGCCCAGTAAGCCACCAATAAGGCTTTACAAACTGGTGGCGCATCTAAGAAGAAAGATGTAAGTGTCGTGATTGTCACACAGGGAGCCAAACCACCACCAAAATACCATACTTACCCATCACCTCTACTTACATATCAGCCCATCCCGAATTACCAAGCACCCGCACCCTCCTATCCACCTCCCATTTACCAATCCTCTCAACCTTTCACATATTAACCCACCGCACCCATATACTCTCAACCAGCACCTGTCTACCAAGCTTATAACGTTCAACCCTCTCACTACCAATCACCACCCACCCATCAAGATTTTCCAAGACCCAGACCAAATTTTGATCGCAAACCTCCCAGATAATGCACAGCCATCGCAGAACTAGTTGACCAGCTATATGAAAGACTTAAGGTTGTTGGTTACGTCACTCCTATCCCAGCCAAAGCTCCAGAAAACCCCTCCCAGTGGGTCAACCCTAACAAGACCTGTGCGTATCACTCCGGCATGAAGGGACACACCCTTGATGAGTATCGTTCGTTGAAAGACAAGATTCAGACCCTGATCGACAATAAGGTCATTGTAGCAAAGGAGCCTGCTCCTAATATTCATAATAACCCCCTGCCTGACCACAAAGGTGGAGACATTCATATGATCGAGATTGTGGATGATTGGGACCCTAAAGGGTCGATAGGTTTGATTGCTGAAGGGGATGAACCAAAGAAACCAGCGGTTACCCTGAACCCAATTGTTGTGCAGAATCATCCCTCCAGGGGCGACGAAGTAAATATGTCTATACCTCTTGAACTTGAAGTTCCTCCTCCCGCAAAGGCGTCTGGGCCAATCGAGGTTGAATTTGGAGTTCCAAAGGAACCTACACCCTTTGAAGTTGTTTAGTTACCACCAAGGGTGCCTATTCCAGTGGCAATGGCTGACATAATACCATTCCACTCAAATACCGTACCATGGGATTACACTGCCGAAGCCAGGAGGAAGGCAAAGACCAGGACAGGAGAAACAATTGTCGCGCAAGGAATGACTAGAATAGGAAGGGTCTACACCCTAGAGCACCTAGCCGAATCCGGTAAGCAAGCCCAGGGATGTCCCGTTGAGACAGGACCTGACGATCTTTGAAGGAAAATACATGCTAAGGAGTACTCGGTCGCTGAACAGTTGAACAAAACACCGACACAGATATCTATCCTGACTCTTTTGCAGAGTTCAGATGCTCACAAGAATGCCTTAATGAAGATACTGAGTGAAGCCTATGTGACCAGCAATATAACCGGGGGTGAGATGGCGAATATGGTGGGGCAAGTGGTGGAGAGCCACAAAATAACCAATGAAGATGAGTTGCCACTAGAAGGATTGAGTCATAACAAGGCACTGCACATCACCGTGCAATGCGAAGATTATTTCATCACTAGAGTCATGAATGATGGAGGATCAAGTCTCAACATCTGTCCACTTGTGACTCTCAGAACTTTGGGGAAAGGCCTGCACGAGATCAAAGACGGGGCTATCAATGTAAAAGCCTTCGATGGGTCCCAGAGATCTACTATTGGAGAAATCAGCCTGTGCTTACAAATAGGGCCATCATGGTTCGACGTCTACTTCCAAGTGATAGACGACCCGGCATCATACAACTTGCTATTGGGATGCCCCTGGATCCATGCTGCCGGAGCTGTAGCATCAACCCTGCATCAGGCAGTAGTTTGAATGGAATCACCAAGAAGTGATCATTCATGGCGATGGTAGTAACCCCATATATAGTTGCCAGACCATCCCAATGATTGCAGGCAGAAGGAGAATAGGCGGAGAAACATACCACCATATCGAAATGGTCAACGTTGTACATAAGGATAAGTGGCGGGACAACAAGATTGAAAGTATCCTGAATTGGTGTGGTACGAGCTTGCAAAAGGGACTTGGTAAAAATCTTCAGGGGATCACTAAGCCCATCAAACTAAAGAAGCATCGTACTACATTTGGCTTAGGGTACGGTTATACCTGGGAGGAATTCCATGACTGGTCGCCACCATGGCGCGGCCCCTACTATCCATTGGAGTTTCTGATATCAAGCCTGGAATAGACCTTTCGACTGGCAGATACTATATATGGGTCAGAAGAAGATGAAGCATTGGCAGCCATGAAGAATTTGTTACTGGAGGATGATGTATGGACTACTGTGTTCTTTTCCAGGAGGAAGGGGAGGAAGGCCCTTCTATACAAGCGGTGAACCGAGGAGACCACCTCAGCAACTGGTCAATTAAGACCGTTAGAGCCCGGAGGGCTTTGGGGTAGCAAGGCTAAACAAAAGCACCATGCATCGCATTTTTTAGTTTACTTTACTAGTTGATTTTCTTTCCGCATTGCCTTTCATTTCGAAAAGAGCTCTGATGTTTCAAACAATTTTGAATTAAATCAAAGCATTTCAGTTTATCATATATCTCGCTCTTATTATTTTCTCTATCATTTACTCTATTTTTACACAACATTATTATTACTTACCTTGATGATGAACCAACGATTGTGACTTGCAACGAAACAACGCAACAAAAGGACATAGACTCAGAAGAAGATGAAATACCTGAAGAGGTCATCAGAGAGGTTGAGAATTTTGAGAATAGACCTAAGTCCAACCTGGAAGAAACTGAGATCATTAATTTGGGAGATACATAGAATGTCAAAGAAACTCGCATCAGTGTTCACATGTCGCTATCAGAGAAAGAAGAATATGCGAAATTTTTGAAAGAATACGAGGACATATTTGCCTGGTCATACGATGATATGACTGGTCTCAGCATGACTATTGTAGCTCATAAGTTGCCAATAGACCATCCTGTCCGCCGGTAAAGCAGAAGCTCAGGAAATTGAAGCCCGACATGAGTTTGAAAATCAAAGAAGAGGTTACTAAGCAAGTCAAAGCTAAGGTTCTCAAAGTGGTAGAGTATCCAACATGGTTAGCCAAAATTGTGCCAGTACCAAAGAAGGATGGGAAGGTTAGAATCTGTGTCGACTACCAGGATCTCAACTGGGCCAGTCCCAAAGATGACTTCCCCTTGCCAAACATACACATTCTTATCGACAACTGCGCCAAGTATGAGTTGCAGTCTTTTGTTGATTGTTTCGCTGGGTGTCATCATATATGGATGGATGAGGAAGATGCAGAGAAAACGACTTTCATCACGCCTTGGGTATTGTTACAAAATGATGCCATTTGGGTTGAAGAATGCTGGCGCCACCTATATGAGAGCCATGACTACTATCTTTCATGACATGATACACACGAAGATTGAGGTATATGTGGATGACGTCATCATCAAATCCAAGAAAGCCACTAATCATATGGAAGACCTAAGAAAGTTCTTCAATAGACTGAGAAAGTATAACCTGAAACTGAATCCCGCCAAGTGTGCATTTGGGGTTGATGCTGCAAAATTACTGCATTTCATCGTGAGACGTCTAGGGATAGAATTGGACCCATCAAAGGTCAAAGATATTCAAGAATTTCCATTGCCAAAAAACAAGAAGGATGTGATGAGTTTTCTGGGGAGACTCAACTATATCAACCGATTTATAGCTCAGTCCACAGTCATTTGTGAACCTATCTTTAAAATGCTAAAGAAAGACGCTGCTACTAGATGGACCGACGATTGTCAGAAAGCCTTTAATAGAATTAAGGAATACCTATGAACGCTGCCAGTTTTGGTTCCTCCCGAGCCAGGAAGACCTCTATTGCTTTACCTCGTGGTATTGGATGGAGCATTCGGTTGTGTTACGAGACAACATGGGGAAACGGGGAGAAAGGAGCAAGCCATCTATTATCTTAGCAAGAAGTTCACCTCGTACGATGCCCGGTATTCTCTATTAGAGCGCACTTGTTGTGCTCTGACTTGCATAGCTCAGAAATTAAGGTATTATTTCTATGCCTACACTACCTATCTAATATCCAGGATGGACCCGCTGAAGTATATTTTCTAGAAGCCCATGCCCACTGGTAATCTCGCCAAGTGGCAAATCTTGTTGAGTGAGTTCGACATTATTTACGTGAATCATAAAGCAATCAAGGGTCAAGCCATAGCAGATCACCTTGCCAAGAATCCCATTGAAGGAGAATATGAACCACTGAAAACGTATTTTCCTAACAATGAAGTGTCCTTTATAGGAGAAGATATTGCAGAATCCTACGATGGTTGGAGGTTTTTTTTCGACGGAGCCGCAAATTTCAAAGGAGTTGGCATAGGGGCAGTCCTAGTCTTAGAAACCGGCCAACATTACCCGGTATCCGCCAAGCTCAGGTTCCCTTGCACAAACAACATGGCTAAATATGAAGCTTGCATCCTGGGACTCAAGATGGCCATTGACATGAACATTCAACAGTTCCTAGTGATCGAGGACTCAGACCTGCTCATACATCAAGTTAGAGAAGAATGAGCCACCAAAAACTCCAAGATACTTCCGTATTTGCATCACATATAGGAGTTAAGGAAAAAATACATAAAGATGGAATTTCAGCATGTCCCCAGGGTTCAGAACGAGTTCGCTAACGCATTAGCCACTTTATCATCCATGATCCAGCATCCAGACACGAATTTCATTGATCCCATCCTAGTAAGGATATATAATCAGCCAGCTTATTGTGCTCACGTCGAGGAAGAAGCAGACGGAAAAACCATGGTTCCACGATATCAAAAGGTACTTAACCACTGGGGAATATCCTAAACTTGCCATTGCTACTTAGAAACACACACTTCGGAGGTTATCCAACAACTTCTTTCATAGTGGGGGAATCCGGTATAGGAGAACTCCCAATTTGGGTTTGTTAAGGTGTGTCGAAGCAAAAGAAGCAACCAGACTATTGGACGAAGTGCACGCAGGGACTTGCGGGCCATATATGAATGGTTTTGTCTTAGCAAAGAAGATACTCCGAGTAGGGTATTTCTGGATGACTATGGAAATAGACTATATCCAATACGTTTGCAAGTGCCATCGCTGTCAGATACATGCATATATGATAAAGGTGCCTCCAAACGAGCTTAATGCAACAAGCTCACTATGGCCATTCGCCGCCTGCGAATGGATATCATTGGACCTATCGAGCTTGCTGCATCAAATGGGCATAGATTTATCCCGGTGGTAATTGATTATTTTACTAAATGGGTTGAGGCAGCGTCATACAGAGCAATAACTAAGAAAGTTGTGGCAGGCTTCATCCGTGATCGTATTGTTTGCCGATTCAGGGTTCCAGAATTAATCATCACTAATAACGGTTCTAATCTCAATAGCGATTTAATGAAGACAATGTGTGAGGCATTCAAGATCAAAAACAAGAGCTCTACAGCCTACAGGCCTCAGATGAATGGAGCTGTAGAGGCAGCCAACAAGAATATCCAGAAAATACTAAGGAAGATGGTCGAAAGTCACAAACAGTGGCATGAGAAGTTATCATTTCCCTTGATGGGATACCGCACCACAGTCCGCACATCAATCGGGGCAACTCCCTACATGCTAGTTTATGGTACAGAGGCAGTTATCCCCGCCGAGGTAGAAATTCCTTCCTTGAGGATCAAACAGGAAGCAGAGTTGGATGACGCAGAATGGGTAAAAGGTCGCTATGAGCAGTTAGCCCTTATAGACGGAAAAAGGATGAATGCAGTTTGCCACGGTCAGTTGTATCAGAACAAAATGCCCAGATCCTTTAACAAAAGAGTTAAGCCAAGGAAGTTTACACCGGGCAGCTGGTGTTGAAGAAGATATTCCCACATCAAGACGAAGCCAAGGGGAAATTCTCTCCCAACTAGCAAGGTCTGTACATGGTTCACTGGGTTCTAATTGGAGGAGCCCTTATCCTTGTAGAAATGGATGGAGAAGTCTGGCCGAAGCCAATCAATTCAGATACAGTGAAACGATATTATGTGTAATCCCTTATGATTTCTTTATGATATAATTTGAACTACGCCTGACCTGATTCCCGTTTTTAAGAAGGGATACGTAGCCAGCCCTACGGGTTCGGCCAATATTTAATAAAATCTTCATTTCCCCTACTATAGGAACTGGGGCAGAATTTCGAGGAGGACCCTCAAAATTCCGAAGTTGGTCTTCAGCCGCTCATCACCAAGGATGTCACCTCAGTTAACTGGGGTAGAATTTTGAGGACCCTCAAAATTCTGAAGTTGATTTTTCATTTGTTCAGCGCAGCAGTCAGAAGCGCTAGCCCAGTAAGCTACGGCAGAATTTTGAGGAGGACCCTCAAAATTCAAGAGTAAGTGAGGTTGCAATGCTTTGAACCACGTTGCAGTCGTTGGTTCATTTTAAACAAAACTATTTTGTACTTACGTTATATTTGTCAAATCATAACTGCGATAGTTGCTCTTTAGCAATGCTACCCCAATGACACGCAATGCCGGAAGCCAAGGAAAAACAAACTAACCTTTCCCTATTACAAAACTCACGATTTTCTTTGGATGCAGGCACCCGGGTGACAAACATATTGCACAATCACATTGAACCGCCATGCCTATTCACATTTGCTATCCGCACGCAATATTCCCCAGCAGCTGCAATATCACAATCAGTTACTAGCTATCACGTAATAATCTTTTATTATTATCTGCACTATCTGCATTGCATAAGGCTAACTTTCTACCTTTCGAGACTAAGGAGTGTCTCCATCTGCATTTTCTGCATTGCATAAGGCTACCTTTCTGCCTTTCAAGACTAAGTGTCACGCCCCAAATTTGAGGGACATGACCGGTGCCCGACCGGGAAGCCCCAGCCAAGCAGACCTGGGTGCCTTTCCTACCCCACGCGTTACCCCATGTTTTCCTTATTCATTATTTGCAAGAACTAGCCATATAATTAACTTAAAATACCTTTTGCAAAATATACATACAAAGTAGTTGGTGAAATTATTAATTTGTTGCCCAACAAAAGAAACGGGGATATACATAAGCTTTTACCCACATCCACTGTCTACGGAGCCTCTAAAAGTACAACAGGATAATACAGTAATTGCGGTAACAAGGCTCCAGCTATACCTTACACAACAGAAAAATAAAACTATAGAAACAAGCGGCCTAAGCCACGCAGGGCCCCGAAGGGAATGGGGCTCACCAAAAAGCTGATGGAAGGCAGAGGGAGAGCTACGAACGGTGGGCTGGAGTACCTGCTACAGATCCACCTAGAATCATAACACGAATGTAGCGTCCCCGGCAAAAGGGACGTTAGTACATTTAAATTGTACTGGTATGTATGAACAAACTTTGCTCCAAGTAAACTTGAACCATAAACAAGTAAGCAGTAGTAATAGACCGACAATCAAACCCACAAGAAGAGAACAATTAAGCCCAACAGGTATACAACTTCTCCTCCATAAACAAGTATGTAATTGTAATAGAAATAACAACCAAATCCACAGCGAGAGAATAATCAAACCAAACAAATTTACAATCTCTCCTGTTTCCCCTTACACATTTCCATATCAATAGTTTCACAATTGGTTCAAAATTTCATTTCAATGGTGATTTCAATCGCTTTCCAACATTATTACCTTGGCCACCCTTATTACCTCGGCCACCCTTATCACCACAACCCACACCTTATTACCTAGTGTTGCAGCGCGCAACCCGATCCCACCAAGCATATCATAATTCACAAGCAACACCACAACCAACAAGTCACAAGAATAACAACAACAATTCTCAGGAAATAACAACAATAATTCTCAAGGAGTGACAACAACAATTTACATGAACTTCCAAGGACATCAATACCATTTCCATGTATTTCACAACTCATATGCACAGATAGGTCACAACGATAATCTTCCACGTTAAGCTACATGTATTGCTACCACAGTTATTCTGAAATACATCAATTCTCATTTCCTTCCGTCACTTGTGTCACAATTCTTACCACATACCACATTCACAATCACAAACCTATTTTATTTTCAATTACTTGCATCAATATAGTGAAGGCAAAACCACAATCACTCAACCATACCAACCACAAGAATTTCACACCAATTCACGTAGAAATCATATACAAAGATGATTTTACCAAGTTCAAAGTTAGCCATACATACCTGGAGCCGAATCCCTTTTTAATTCTTACTTCAATTTCACCGAAATCTAGTAACGTCAATATAGTGCACAAATTAATACACATAGCTTAGAATTCAAGGTTCACAATCACTACCCGAATATATTTAGGCCATTAACCCTTTTTTTGCACAAGTTTTTGCTCTCGCCCCATTACTCTCACTAGGTTTTAGGTTATAGAAAGACATGCATGAATGAGTTCGACCCTTATTTTCAAAAACCTACGCATGAGACTCCCCAACCCCCTTAATTTAAAACCAAATTTCAATGGGAAAAGTTAGGAATTTTACCTGTAGGGAAAGGGATATGAAGATAAGCTTGAATTTCCCCGGCCCGGATAGCTTTGAAGAACAAGATTTTGGAGAAGATGAGTTTCTCTCTCAAGATCCTCTTTTCCTCTCTCTTAATTTGATCAGAATGTTATTAAATGAGGGGGGGTTGGGGTGTTTTATTAAAAAGGGGTCGGGTTTTTAAAATTGGGAAAAATAGAAGCCCGGCAAGATCTGCGATCGCATTCTATGATCGCAGAACTGAAATGCGGTCCGCATAGTGGACCGCAGAAATGCCCTCAAAACTCTGAAGATCTGTTCCGGTTTGCGGCAGGAATGCAGTCCACATATTGATTATGCGTTCGCATAATGGACTGCATTTTCAACATCAATTTTGAACAATCTACTATTTCACTATGCGGCAGGAATGCGGTCCGCATAGCTGATCTGCGATCGCATTTTGGACCGAATAAATGACAATCTCTGAAAACTTGATTCTTTTGATTTTTAAAAGCTTAGTTTACTACCAAGGATCCGAACCGCGGTGAGCTCCTAACACATGTTCGGAGCCGGCACCACATGTTACTAGGTTTTGAGTTCAAAAATTTTACGAGGTCTCACATCCTCCCCCACTTAAAAATCATTCGTCCCAGAATGAGGACTTATCCCCAACCCTTCAGCATTCTAAGGCTTGTTGGTTTTTGAAAACAATGTTACGCAAGTTCTTGTACCTTTTTTTGCCATCCCCCCTTATTTAAGAAAAATTTCGCCAAAGTCTCGTTTGTAATTTGGACATTTCTACCTGACAGAGGACCCCGAAACACAAATTCCAACATCATAACAGGATTACAACCATTCCTACAGTTGTTATACAATTTCCTACCTTAGCAATTGCACCCATTTGATTACTTGATACATTTTGCTTATGAAACAGTTATTCAAATAGGTTTCACATAATTTCATCACTTTCACATGTTATATGCATACAAGTAACTCATTACCAATCTACCCTTACTATTAGATGGTTACTTAACACAAGAGTCATTGTCAAATTTTCATTTACCAAAGAGATGTTTCACAGGACTTAAGACAACCACAACACCTATAAGTCTTGCACAACTAGAGGGAACTTCACTAGCATTTAGGAAGGAACCAATCCGGACATAATGAAAGTAGTTTTTGAGATAGAAAGGTCACCTAATTTCTTCTAGTCTAGATCAAACAGATGGGGATATTTCTCTTTCATTTCCTTCTACGCTACCCATGTGGCTTCCTTAACTCGTTGACTTCGCCACAACACCTTGACTGAAGCGACTTCCTTATTTCTCAACTTACAGACTTGTCTATCAAGAATGGGAACCGGAACCTCTTCATACGACAACTCTTCATTAAACTCGATAGTTTCGACTGGCACGATGGTGGATGGGTCCCCAACCACTTTCTTCAACATGGAAACGTGGAATACTGGGTGCACTAATGACATCTCAGGAGGAAATTCCAGCCTATAGGCCACCTGCCCTGTCCTTTGAACAATTCGGTACGATCCGACATATCTAGGACTCAGCTTATCTTTCTTCCCGAAGCGCATGATTCCCTTCATAGGGGATACCCTTAGAACACCCAATCACTAACTTGGAATTCCAATTCCCTCCGACGAACGTCCGCATAAGACTTTTGGCGACTCTGAGCGGTCTTCATCCTTTCCTGAATGATTTTAACTTTCTCCATAGCCTGGTGCACAAGGTCTGGCCCTATCAGTTCTTCTTCACCCACTTCGAACCACCCAATCGGATACCTACACCTTCGCCCGTATAATGCGTCAAATAGGGCCATTTGGATGCTAGCATGAAATCTATTGTTGTAAGCAAATTCTATAAGTGGCAAGTGCTCATCCCAATTTCCCTTGAAATCTAAGGCACAAGCTCGCAACATATCTTCGAGCGTCTGGATATTCCGTTCGGCCTGACCGTCATTTTGCGGATGGAAATCTGTGCTGAGATTCACCTGAGTACCCAAACCTTGCTGAAATTTCTTCAAAAAGTTTGCCGAGAATCGGGCCCCCCGATCCGAGATAATAGAAAGTGGCGTACCTTGGAGCCTTACTATCTCCTTGATATACAACTTGGCATATTGCTCTACAGTGTTGGTGGACTTGACTGGCAAGAAGTGAGCTGATTTGGAGAGCCGATCCACTATTACCCAAATTGAGTCGAATTTGTGCTGAGTGCGAGGTAACCCCACCACAAAATCCATGTTTATCATCTCTCATTTCCACGTCGGTATTTCCATAAGCTGAGTTAGACCATCGGGCCGTTGATGCTCGGCCTTCACTTGTTGATAGTTCGGACACTTAGATACAAAGTTTGCCACACCCCTCTTCATAACATTCCACCAATAAACCTCCTTGAGGTCATGATACATTTTTGTAGAACCCGGATGCACAGAATACCTGGAACTATGAGCTTCTGCCATTACCCTTTCCTGAAGATTATCCACATCCGGAACACATAACCTACCTTGACACCGCAAAACACCATCTTCGCTACTGAGTGAGAATACCGAAGTCTTGTTATTCAGAACTGCTTCATTCATCAGAGCCAATGCTGGATTAATAAACTGTTTCTCCTTGATTTCCGTCACAAGCGACGACTCCGCTCCATTATGCCCCATAACACTCCCTTTGTCTGATGCCGAAATGTGAACCCCTAAATTGGATAATTGATAAACCTCCAGAGCCAAGGGCCTCTGATCCACTCCCAAATGGGCCAAACTTCCCATGGCTTTCCGACTAAGAGCGTCGGCCACCACGTTTGCCTTCCCTGGATGGCACAAGATGTCGATGTCATAATCCTTTAATAATTCTAACCACCGTCATTGCCTTAAATTCAACTCTTTATGCCTGAACAGGTGCTGGAGGCTCTTGTGATCTAGAAATACATCTACATGGACCCCATAAAGGTAATGCCGCCATATTTTTAGGGCAAAAACAACTACTGCAAGCTCCAAATCATACGTCGGGTAATTCTTCTAGTGATTCTTGAGTTGCCTTGAAGCATACGCTATAACCTTCCCATGCTGCATCAATACACACCCCAAACCAACCCTAGAGGCATCACAATAAATCACAAATCCTTCCGTGCCTTCTGGCAAGGCCAATACCGGTGCCGAGGTCAACCTTGCCTTCAATTCTTCAAAACTTTTCTCGCAAGTGTCGGACCATTGGAACTTAACTGCTTTCTGCGTTAATTTAGTCAATGGGGAGGCGAGGGTAGAGAATCCCTCCACAAACCTCTGATAGTACCCTGCCAAACCCAAGAAGCTACGGATCTCCATCGGGGTCATGGGTCTAGGCCAATATTTCACTGCTGCAATTTTCTAGGGGTCTACCTGAATCCCTTCACTTGAGACGACGTGGCCCAAAAAGGCAACGGACTCCAACCAAAACTCATATTTTGAAAATTTGGTATACAACTGGTGCTGATGAAGAGTCTGCAAAACTGCCCTGAGGTGATAGGCATGATCCTCCCGAGTCCGCGAATAAACAAGCATGTCGTCAATGAAAACAATCACGAAGAAGTCTAAAAATGGCTTGAAGTCCTGATTCATAAGATCCATAGAAGTTGTCGGGGCATTGGTTAGCCCAAAAGACATGACCAAGAATTCGAAGTGACTATAGCGAGTTCTGAAAGCAGTCTTGGCAATATCCTGCTCCCTAATCTTTAATTGGTGATATCCTGACCGTAGAACAATTTTGGACAAAAATCTTGCACCTTGCAATTGGTCGAACAAATCATCTATTTGAGGCAAAGGATACTTATTTTTTATTGTGACTTTGTTGAGCTATCGGTAATCAATACACATCCGGAGTGACCCATCTTTCTTCCTAACAATAAGAACCGGAGCACCCCACGGCGACACACTCGACCGTATGAACCCCTTTTCTAACAAGTCTTTTTGCTGCTCCTTTAACTCCCTTAACTCTGTTGGAGCCATTCTATATTGTTTAATAGATATTGGCTGCGTATCGGGTAACACATCAATCCCAAAATCAATCTCCCTATCTGGCGGAATCCCTGGGAGCTCGTCCGGAAATACTTCAAGAAACTCATTCACGACCGGGGACGTGCAGATGATATAGCGACTGAAGAATCGAATGGTTGAGCGGATCCCATACCCATGACCTAACTGGGCACCTGACAGTCTAGCTGAATATGGCCTCTCACTCCGCAACCAAAACACACCAGGATATCCAAGTAGCAAGTCTCTGTATGAAATCTCCCACATTCAGGGCATGGAGCCCTCCCATGCTGCTGTGGTCTCCCTCTTGAACGACCGGACTGATGGGGCCTCCTACTGTCTGAACAAGATCTCATGCGGCCGCTCTGCTGCTAACTGTGCAGAGATGGTGGTGCGCTCGCTGAGGACTGAGCATACGACTGGGACGGCCCTGACGACCCTCTCCCTGAGCTGATCTCCCTACGTGGCCTGCTGATCGGGCCCTGCTGCTATTCTCCCTTTCCGCCCAAATATTCAATTTCCTAGCCTCTGTGGCCTGAGCAAATCCCACAATCTTTCAAGAGTTCATGTCTGAGTGTAAGGCCGCTGTAGCAGCCTCATTCACTACCAAAGGACTAAGGCCCTGAACAAATTGCCGAACTCTAGCTGCCATGGTCGACACTAACTGAGGAGCATACTTGGACAATCTCACGAACTCCATGTGGTACTCCCAAACACTCATGCTGCCCTGCTTGAGGGTCTCAAATTCAGTGGCACAGGATGCTATTGTCTCAGCGGGCAAGAACTGATCCATAAACGCATCTACAAACCCCTCCCATCGGGCCGGAGGTCCTCCCTCCCCGCGGGAGTCCTACCATGTCTCGAACCATGAATACTCTGCTCCCTTCAACCTGTATGATCCCAACTCAACTCCGTCTGTCTCTGAAGCTTTCATCACTCGGAGGGTCTTATACATTTCATCAAGGAACTCCTGCGGATCGGCCCCCGGATCTGTGCCTGAGAATTCTGGAGGGGCTAGCCACAAAAACTGGTTAACTCTGGAACTGGCAAAATCTCCCTGTTCGCTAGAGGATGTAGGGACATTGTGAGATCTCTGGGCCTGGGCGGCCACTAGCTGGGTCAACATACAGATGGCTCCTCTAAGATCCACATCAGAAGCCTCGGGACCAGGAGCTGAGATGGTGCCAGAATCAAGAATATCGGCGGGAGGGATGGTGGCACCCTCTACCGCTGTAAAATCAGGAACATGCTGGCCTGGGACAGACGAGCTAGGTAGAGTCAAGGCTGGGGAGTCACTCTCACCCACGACATCAGGTACATGATTCGCAGCCTCACTCGTGGTGGCATTAGCCCCAAGGCCGAGTCTTGCTCTCGTCTTAGGCGCCATTACTGAAAAGTTCGGAACAAGGAACGAGTTAGATATAGATACTTCCACATTTCACTTCACCGCACGACACAGAATAACAAAGAAGTGGGAAATTTCCTAAATGTCCATGCAGCCCCCCACTTATAGATGTGATCGACTTCACACCGATAAGTGGGGCTCTACTAGACACGGCTCCGAAACATCCTAGGACTCTTTTAAACCTTAGGCTCTAATACCAAGTTTGTCACGCCCCAAATTCGAGGGACATGACTAGCGCCCGACCGGGAAGCCCCAACCAAGCGGACCTGGGAGCCTTTTCTACCCCACGTGTTACCCCATGTTTTCCTTACTCATTATTTGCAAGAACTAGCCATATAATTAACTTAAAATACCTTTTGCAAAATATACATACATAGTAGTTAGTAAAGTTATTAATTTGTTGCCCAACAAAAGAAACGGGGATATACATAAGCTTTTACCCACATCCACTGCCTACGGAGCCTCTAAAAGTACAACAGGATAATACAGTAATTGCCGGTAACAAGGTTTCGGCTATACCTTACACAACAGCAAAATAAAACTACAGAAACAAGCGGCCTAAGCCAAGCAGGGCGCCGAGGGGAATGGGGCTCACCAAAAAGCTTATGGAAGGCGGAGGGAGAGCTACGAACGGTGGGCTGGAGTACCTGCTACAGATCCACCTACAATCATAACACGATTGTAGCATCCCCGACAAAAGGGACGTCAGTACATTTGAATTGTATTGGTATAAATGAACAAAACTTTGCTCCAAGTAAGCTCGAACCATAAACAAGTAAGCAGTAGTAATAGACCGACAATCAAACCCACGAGAAGAGAACAATTAAGCCCAACAGGTATACAACTTATCCTCCATAAACAAGTATGTAATTGTAATAGAAATAACAATCAAATCCCGAATGAGAGAACAATCAAACCAAACAAATTTACAATCTCTCCTATTTCCCCTTCCACATTTCCACATCAATAGTTTCACAATTGGTTAAAAATTTCATTTCAATGGCGATTTCGATCGCTTTACAACCTTATTACCTCGGCCACCCTTATCACCACAACCCATACCTTATTACTTCATGTTGCAGCACGCAACCTGATCCCACCGAGCAAATCACAATTCACAAGCAACACCACAACCAACAAGTTACAAGAATAACAACAACAATTCTCAGGAAATAACAACAATAATTCTCAAGGAGTGACAGCAACAATTTACATGAACGTCCAAGGCCATCAATACCATTTCCATGTAATTCACAACTCATATGCATAGATAGGTCACAACGATAATCTTCCATGTTAAGCTACATGTATTGCTACCACAGTTATTCCGAAATACATCAATTCCCATTTCCTTCCATCACTTGTGTCACAATTCTTACCACATAGCACATTCATAATCACAAACCTGGTTTATTTTCAATTACTTGCATCAATATAGTGAAGGCAAAACCACAATCACTCAACCATACCATCCATAAGAATTTCACACCAATTCACGTAGAAATCACATACCAAGCACTAGAATATCCAAACAAGGTGATTTTACCAAGTTCAAAGTTAGTGAATCCCTTTTTAATTCTTACTTCAAATTCACCGAAATCTAGCAACGTCAATATAGTGCACCAATTAATACACATAGCTTAGAATTCAAGGTTCACAATCACTACCCGAATATATTTATGCCATTAACCCTTTCTTTGCGCAAGTCTTTGCTCCCACCCCATTACTCTCACTAGGTTTTAGGTTATTGAAAGACATGCATGAATGAATTCGACCATTATTTTCAAAAACCTATGCATGAGACTCTCCCCCCCCCCCCAATTTAAAACAGAATTTCAATGGGAAAAGTTAGGGATTTTACCTGTAGGGAAAGGGGTATGAAGATAAGCTTGAATTTCCCTGGCCCGGATAGCTTTCAAGATCAAGATTTTTGAGAAGATGAGTTTCTCTCTCAAGACCCTCTCTTCCTCTCTCTTAATTTGATCAGAATGTCATTAAAATGAGGGGGTTGGGGTGTTTTATTAAAAAGGGGTCGGGTTTTTAAAATTGGGAAAAATAGAAGCCCGACAAGATCTGCGTTCACATTCTGCGATCGCAGAACCAAAATGCATTCCGCATAGTGGACCGCAGAAATGCCCTTAAAACTCTGAATGTGTGTTCCGGTATAAAGCAGGAATGCGGTCCACATATTGATTATGCGGTCGCATAATGGACCGCATTTTCAACATCAATTTTGACCAATCTACTGTTTCATTATGCGGCAGGAATGCGGTCCGCATAGCTGATCTGCGACCGCATTCTGGACCGCATAAATGACAATCTCTGAAAACTTAATTCTTTTGATTTTTAAATGCTTAGTTTACTACCAAGGGTCTGAACCGCGGTGAGCATAATTCTATACATTCCTAACACATGTTCGGAGCCGACACCACAAGTTACTAGGTTTTGAGTTCAAAAATTTTACGGGGTCTCACACTAAGCATTGTCTCCATCTACATTTCCTATATTGCATAAGGCTACCTTTCTGCCTTCCAAGACTAAGCGTTTTCTCCATCTGCATTTTCTGCATTGCATAAGGCTACCTTTCTACCTTCCGAGACTAAGCGTTGTCTCCATCTGCATTTCCTGCATTGCATAAGGCTACCTTTCTACCTTCCAAGACTAAGCGTTGTCTCCATCCTGCATCATCTGCATAAGGCTACCTTTCTGCCTTCCGAGACTAAGTGTTGTCTCCATCTGCATTTTCTGCATTGCATAAGGCTACCTTTCTTCTTTCCGAGACTAAGCGTTGTTTCCATCCTTCATCATCTGCATAAGGCTACCTTTCTGCCTTTCGAGGTTAAGCTCTACCTCCACTTGCATGGTTGAAAAATCGCCACCTTTTACTTACGTCGTGCAATCGGATGAAATATAGCCAAACTTTATTTAAATTCTCTATCGACTGAAATATCGCCATTTACATTTTTGCATCGGCTGAAATATCGCCAAACTACTATTTAAATTCTCTATCGGCTGAAACATTGCCATTTTACTTTTACATCAGCTAAAACATCACCATTTTTCTTTTACATCGGTTGAAACATTGCCATTTTAATTTTACATCGGTTGAAACATCGCCGTTTTACTTTTACATCGGCTGAAATATCGCTACTTTTATTTACGTCTTGCAATCGTCTAAAACATCGCCTGTTTATTTAAATTTCTGTCGGCTGAAATATTACCATTTACGCTTTTGCATCAGCTGAAATACCGCCAAATCTTGCATTTTACGGGCTGAAATATCGCCTAACTGTCCAAAGGCATCATCGTTCGGAGGCATCATCTTCATAGCCCGAGAACACTATGCCATGGCCCGAGGACCCCACTTTATATCTTACACTTCATTATTCAAAGGCATCATGGTTCGGAGGCACCATTATCATACCCTGAGAACATCATTTCATAGCCTGCAAATCCTTTAATTTTGCGCTTCATGGCCCAGGATATCATGGTCTTAGGACGTCATCCTAACCGTCCAAGTACAGCATTCATGGTCCAACGGGAACTTGCATCATGTTTGAGTTTATGCATGATATACGCCTATATTGCTCACTTGCAGGTATACCGGTTAGCAACGACTGTCTCAGTAGGAGCGACCCCGTTCCAATTCTCGCAGCCAATCAACTTCAAAATACCTCTTGCTTTCTCCAAGCGTCGTGTCCGTCCTTTCAAATCTCCATCGGCAGGTTCCGTCAATGGTTCTTGAACTACATACGGCTTGATTCCTATAAAACCAGGGATATGTAGGCAGCTCCGAAACCAGATCTCAATCAAATTCTTTTCAAATCGCCGCTTCAGGTCAATATTGGCCATCATATCATTACCGGATAACTCTTTCACCCTTCCCGGGTAAAGAGGGGCAGCTGGTTATACCCAATTTTTCTCTGAGTATTTTATATACCTAAAATACTTTCAAAATAACATATATACGCATATATGAGCACACCCAAGAGTTTTGGTACTTTACCAAATTTTTTAATGATTTTTAAACCAATTTATTGCCTATTTTTATACCATAAAATCCAATAATTATTCCTAAAACTATTATTTTGGCAAATAACTTATTTTTATTATTATAGTTACACCAAATATGACTAACATGATTTTTGTACATTTTTATAAATTCACTTAGTATTTTTAAAAACTAAATTGCACATAATTGCAATATTATCCCTTTTTAAGATTTAATTATATTTATATTTATAAAATTGACTCCGATATTTTTAATTCGATAGTTATGTATCATTAATCATTTTAGTACATTTGATTCACTTCTAGAAATTATTTTGCTATTTTTTATAAATTAAACAAGGGAAAAGGGGCTATTTAAAAGCTAGCCCTTTTGCTTTTAAATTTTAACTGAAATTGAGCCCAATCTCAGCCCCAAACCTGTGCTAATTCCCTAACCCAATTTAACCCAATTTCCTGACCCAATACCCATTTAACCGACCCAACCCATTATCTCTTTTAATCCTGTCATTGATCATTTAGATCAACAGCCACCGTTCCCCCTTTCCTTTTTCAATTCCAAACTAACCCCAAACCCTCCCCATTCTCTCAAAGACCGCCGCCTCAAATCCCTCATCTCTCTCAAATTCTCTTACCCACTTGAAACCCTAACAGTCGCCTACCTCTTTTCGACCTCAAATCCACCAGAATCCATGGCTGCTCTAGCCATGAATGACCTACACTCACCACATGCTGCTCTCACATGCATGGTGCCTGAAGATTCGAAGGCCAGTCTTCGAGGGTCTTCACCCAGACCTTCATCGATTCAATATTTTCGGCAATTTTCGGCCCTGCTCCGGCGTATCTTAGCCTCCTGAACCTGGTTCCGACCTTATCGACTCAGATCTGATCTCGTGACTTCCAAGCTTTTCCCGTCCTTTAGGGTTCTCAGAAACCCTATCCTATTCAAGGTTCTTTTTCATTTTATTCGTTTAGATCTATGCTAGATCTATGTTGTGTGTGATCTTTAAAGCAGTTTCCCCAAATCTCCTTTTTCAAAACCCTTTGATTTTAAATTAGGGTTTCTGAGTCTGTCTTTTAAATGTTTTGTTTGGTTCATCTGCTTAGCATCTCTAGGTTAAATTGGTGATGGAAAGCCCTAATTTTTTGAATTTGTTTGATTTTTAAGTCTATATGTTGGTGTTCGTTTGATTTACTGCTTAAGTGTGAAAGCCCTAATTTTAGGGTTTATTTGAGACTCTGAGGCTGTTTATGTGTTTATCTACTTATTTTCTCTAAATCTGATTGATTCTGGAAAACCCTAGTTCTTTAGGGGTCTGTTTGAGTTCCTGAAGTTCTTCGTCTGCTCGAGATTGCTCAATTTGATTCTTTTACTTTAGCATGTAATTCTTTTGGTTCTAAGCTCTTGCTACTTGTCAAACTCGTCTATGGTTTTCACTCGACTCTTTGCATGCTTCTGATCCTTCGTCTGTCACAGAAACCTGACTAACGTGACTATCATGTGATCACACTCTTTGTCATGAGTACAGCCTCACATGCCTAAGGCTATGCACTCCTTTATATGTTAAATTTCCCTCTCGAAGTAGCCCTTAATTATGGGCTGACTTCAAATCTCGTTGTGTGATTCTAATTGCACTCTTGTAATTGATTCTTTCCTTATTGTACTGATTTCCCTGCTTCTCTAACCTATTTGAATGCTTGCCTTGAAATCTCGACCCCTGCCTTTCCTACTCAAGTTGATTGATTCCCTTACCTTGATTATATTGGTATTGGATTCTTATAGACCTTTCCTTGATTAGAGTCTGATGAACCTAGCCTCTAGTACCTAATATGTACCTTTACTATGCTTGAAATACTTCCTTATTAGTCATATTCAGCCTATGCGATCTCTTTCCTTATTTAGCACTTACATGTTACCATTTGATTTTAATTCCTTAATTAAGGAAAGTGTTTGATACTGATTTAGTTTTAATTGACACTTGTTCACTTAATTATTGCTGAACTGCAATCCTTACCTTATTTTCTGCCTATTTTTACACTATAAATACTCTCCTCCCTTCTCTTTGAACACATACGAACATAGAACAAAATCCGAGTTCACAAGTCACTCTCACTTAAAACTCTCTCTCTTTCTGATACTTGTGCTGTTGTGGACTGTGTTTACTCTATTTTCCTCTGCACTCTTTTGCTTCTCTACTGGTATGTCATTTTAAATACTGCTCCTCCACTATGTGTTTCACATCCTAGTTCTGTTATGCTTTCCTTTACTGTTTTTCTGCAACTTTGTCTTTGTTGTTCCTATGTGAATTCCCTTACCCTTTACCCTTTATATGTGATTTATGGTTCAGGGCATGACAACACTCTAATATTGTTGACCATGATTCTGAACTGGGTTCTTTGAATCCCTGACTCAATCAATTCCCACTCCTTTTCCCCTTTTATGTGTCTCAGACTTCGACTTGGGTCTGATAGTGTCCTAATCACTATCCAGACCTTGGTCTGACCTTCAAGGGGCTGCTCCTAACTTGTTTAACCAAACAAGTGGTCAGGGGTGTGCCTGCCTACTTTGTGGCTAGGTATGACCACCACCTGTCATGGCTCCCTAATTCCCCTTCAACTTTGCACTTACTCTTAGCTATTAAGTTCTGCCCCTGTCTTGCAAGCCATGCTTTGGGACCCCTTGAGCTCCCTCTGAACTTGGATTCCTGAGAGCTGGCTCTTCCACACTGCACTATTCTGATGGTATCCTAGGTGTAAGCAATGCCTGGAATCCCTGAAATCCCTCGGAACTTTGAAACACCCTAGATAAAGAGAAGGCTTTGGAAATCTGGATCCCGGAAGTGGCTCAATCGCATATTATTAGACATTAAGGTTGAATTAGGCTGCTTGGATCTAGCTGTTAGCTCTTGATGTACTTTTAATTTCCAGTTTGATCTATTGGGTTGTAATAACTTGTATGAAACTCGGGGAGTATAGTAAAAGGGTGTGGGAGGGGTCTTTACTTTCTTGCATCCAAGGGGTAGAAATCATGATTTAGGATTTTATCTTTAATCAAACTAGAAATCCTGCCTATAGGTCCTTAATACTTATTCAATCGCATAGAGACCATGCCTATAGGATTTAACATTTAATTTACCGTAAATCACCTAGAAAGCATGTCTATAGTATTTAACACTCATGTTCTGTAATTACACATATAGAGATCATGTCTATAGGCTCTTGCATTTCTACATATACAAATGTCATTAGGCAGACCGTTGGTAAGTTTAATAATAAGGTTGCATATAGATATCATGTTTATAAGACTTCTATTAATGTCATGAAAAGGTTTTAAAATCAATAAATGTATAGAAAGCATGCCTACAGGAAATCTCGACTTTTTAACAGCCTCATTCGTTTTTAAAATATTATCAATTGCTGGAACTCGTATCTATTTTACTAAAAAAATCTAGTAGTTTTCTACCCCTTTTTTTAAACCCGCTAAAGTTGGTAAAACCTTTTCCATAATCAATCTGCACTTTCCCGAAACTTGCAAACCTTTAAATCAGTTTGTATCTTTTCTGAAACAACTGGTAACTCATTTGCACCTTTTTTCCTGAAATCAGTAGATCCTCTGCCTAGTTTTTTTTTATTCAACACATAGACAAAAGGCTGGCTAATTAATCAATGGGTAAGTCCCTGACAACTGTATCTGAGTCGCCTAATGCAGACTTTCTGTCTAGACATATGTGTTGAACCAGTCCGCTCACTGCTTAATTTTAATCTAAGACCAAATCAGCATTTGTCAAGGCATGCTAAACTATATGATTATTTGACTATTGGGGTCAATTTAAGCCTTATTTTCTTGTTTGTTCTTCCCTTTTACTTGAAACATGTTTTGAATGTCGAGCTAGAATTTTATCCTTTAAACTCCACAAAGGCCTCCATCCCTTTCTTTCCCTTTAGGATTAGAAGTCCTAATACCCCGGGACTGATAGGATTGGGACGGGTAGTAGCATGCGATAAGTAAACGATATCATTCCACGCTTTAATACCTTAACGGGGCGGGAAGGGTAGATATGGAGATGATGATTCCAGGATAACACTCTGCGTACAACTGGGTACTAGTGTTGTGCGAATAATCCATGTAATGTATAAACCTAGGACCCCCTTCTCCCTCTTTATTAGTTTAACAATTTTCTGAATCTTAAAAGTTGTTTCACTTTCAATTTCTATTTCTCACATGATTTTCGTGTTGTTCGCACTAAGTACTGACTTCTTCCATCTACTTGCACATTTTTTTTACAAAAAAAAATTGCTCCTTTAAAATTCAGCACTTCTTTTAACCTTTTTGTGCTTCTTGTGCTTGTTTATTTACATTTGCATTTAAAGTCACAATTGTAGCATGGTCGTGAACCACACTAGTTGATCTTGAGGGGTGCCTAACACCTTCCCCTCGAGATAATTTCTAGCCCTTACCTAAAATTCTTGTCTTCATCTTTAATTTTTTCTAGAAGTGTCCTAATTCACTATAATTATTAGGTGGCGACTCTCCAAACTCTCAAAACCCAATTCCCAAAGCGGGAAAAGATTTATCTTCCCAAATGTCATGAACCCGATTCCGCGAGGGAAAAGGGGCCGTCGACTCATACATAAAACCAAATTTTCCAAAGAAACCCCCAAATCCTAGGGTTTTTAAACTCAAATTCGATACAGAGATGCGAAGGTGATGAGTGGTGATTTTACCACTCATTCTAGCCTCTTTTCCTTAGCTTTTATGTCCATTTAATTATAAAATGGGATTGTTTATGGTGGTTATTGTTAGATTTTCAGGTAAATGATGCTATGAAGTGGTTCGAATTGAATTGAAGTGGAATTGAGAAAAACGAAAGTGAAATCATGCCAAAAACTTCTAGCAAATTCCGCTTCTGCGGAGGAATGGCCGCAGAAGCGACTTCCTATGCGATTGAAGAACCACTTCTGCGGATTTGGATGATAAGGCAGGAACCGCTTTTGCGGTTGAATTTTTGCTTTTGCCATAGTCATGTTTCTGCTGAGGAATTATGGATACTGTATGCCCTTGTCGGGCTTGTGATTATGCTGTTTTGTACATTGTGTGCCCTTGTCGGGCTATTAGATGTAGCAGGTGCCATTGCCGAGCTTGGTTTGATTAGTCGTGTTTGTGTTTTTATTTTGTGTTCGTTATTTATTTTTCTTCTTATTAGCTTATATTTTTTCTTTTTAGTAGTATTAGCTTCTTTTATTTTAGTATCCTTTGTAGTAGTTTTCTTTTCTTTTATTTTCATTTCCTTAAATAAAATTTCCTTGGGTTTTCGTCATGCTACGGTTTTTTCCCAAGGAACACTTTTGAAGTGAACCGGGTGACTTTTCCTGATGATAGATAGATTGACAACTTTCTTAAGGGAATTAGTCTTGTTTTGCTAGGATGAGGCTTTTGGATTATTTGGTACTAATAATATTAGTCTCTTGTATGTAGAGTGTAAATTAAGAATACCCCTCTAAAAATTTGATTTTAAACTTAAACAACTAAGTGGTTGGTGCAAAATAATTCTTGTGATAATTTTTTGTCTCTTTTAGCGACTCTTTACCTACTAGTTTAAATATTGCACTAAATGCCATTATTAGAAAATAAAATTTATCCATCTTGATTAGTTCATGTACCATGTATGTTAGTGTTTGTTCAAATAAGTCTTGTGTTTACGTCTATCAACTAGAACTTGCCCGGTTGGTTTTTCAATGCTAATGATAGTATGTTTGTTTGGAGAAATGACCTTAGGCATTCTTTGTATTTATTTGCAAAACCTCTTTATCCTTTCAAGCCTACCTTTGCATAAATAATATCACTAGTACCCAATTGGCCAACTCATTACAAACCTTTTCCCTTTTTGAAAAATAATTCCCTCTCTTGAACCCGTCCCTCTTTGAACATTGAGAATGAGGCTAAAAGCCTAGGTTGGGAGTGGTGTCTAAGTGGAGATTGGTAAGGTTGTACGTTGAGTTTAGGACCCCATGCCTCAAAAGTGTTTGTTTAAATTATTCAAGCTCCAAAAGAAAAAGAAAGAAAAGGAGATGAAAAATATGTGTATAAAAAAATTAAAAAAAAAGAGAAAATATATGTATGTATATAAAGTATAGAGTATTGAATAAAAATTAGAAGAGGTATGTGAGGTGGTTCTATCTTGGGAACTAGATGAAAATGAGGCTATGGGGGTTTGAAAAGGAGCAAAGTGCAAAAGAATTAAAAAAAAAATTGTGAGTAGTGTTCAAGGAGGGTGAAGTCACTTGTACCCAAATGTTTATCCAACCCTTCCCTAAACCTACATTACAAGCTAAAAAAAGTCATTATGAGACCTCCAACCGAACATTCTTGAATAAGCGCTGAATTAAAATAAGGGCAAGCTTATGGTATGAAATGTTGTAATACTTGAAGTTCTTTGTGAGAGTGAGTGTTTTTGAAAAATTTGTCCCTTATGTTGAATTGTAAATATAGTGATTTTGGGACTTTCTTTCTTGCCAAGGCACACGAATTAAGAAAGATTGGTGAAATTGAGTAAAGTGAGCATTTGTAGTGAACTAGTGCTTTTGAGTCACTTCTTGAGGCTTATTTGTGTCACTTTATTATTTTGGAACCCCCTTGCACATTCTTGAAGTTGTTTTTCTTTATGAGGGAGTCATTCGGGAAAGATGTGTTTGAGCCTAATTGTTAGTACCAACCAAATCAATTAGTATGCTGTTTAAATTGGGAAATGTGAAATGTAAATAATAGCAATACCCAATATGTTTTAAATGGTAAATCCTCATTGAAGTTTTGGTTTTTATTTGCTTGAGGACAAGCAAAAGCTTTAAGTTGGAGGTGTTGATGAGTGATTATTTTACCACTCATTCTAGCCTCTTTTCTTTAGCTTTTATGTCCATTTAATTATAAAATAAGGTTGTTTATGGTGGTTATTGTTAGATTTTCAGGTAAATGATGCTAAGAAATGGTTCGAATTGAATTGAAGTGGAATTGAGCAAAAAGAAGGTGAAATCATGACAAAAACTTCCAGTGAATTCCGCTTCTACGGAGGAATGGTCACAGAAGCGACTTCCGCTTCTGCGATTGTAGAACCACTTCTGCAGATTTGGATGATAAGACAGAAACCGCTTTTGCGGTTGAATTTCCGCTTTTACGGAAGCGCATAAGCGCTTAATTGTCCGTTTCTGCGGTCACTAGCACTGTTTTGGATTTCAGCTTTTGCGTTAATGTTTCCACCTTTGCGGAACCGCAACTGCGGTTATTATTTTGCAGATGCAAAAACAGTGCATCAGGCCTGGGGCAAAAATAGAATTTCAGTTCATAAGACTTAGAGAGAACATTTTTGGATGCTAGGGTTTTGCACACACACTTAGGTCTTGAAGATTGAAGCTTGGGGTTAAGATTTTCTTGCCCTTTTATGTTTATTTATTCATTTCCTTGCTTTGTATTGAATATTTAAGTGTGTAGTATTTATTTTCAATACTTGAACCTTGTTTATGGAAGTATTCATATTTAAAGTGTGGATTAAATACCTTGTTGTGCTTATGTATTGAATGATTTTTATATATTTATGAAGTGAATTATTGTTGCTTTAATTATTCTTGTTCTTTAATGTTTCGAAAGGGATTAGCTAACCCTAGGACTCGCCCATTAACTCCGAATTGATTTTGGGAAAGATAATTTGGGGTTGGGAAAGATTAATTAACAAGAACTTGAGGCGTTAACCCTCATTTTATAGATTCTACCTAGGGATAGGATTCAACTACTTGTAGCCATTCTGGTTGTGCTTAATCTTCTAATTGTTTTAGGGATAATTCAATTAGGAAGTCTTGTTAGTCTTCGGAAGAAGCTAATTAAGAATTATTATCCATGGCCAATTAACATAAACTCGCTCATATTTGTAAAATCGTGAGATACATTGGATCGTTACTTGAGTGTAATTCCCGATGCAACCATACTTGTAGCCATTGATCATTTTACTTGCTTTCTAGGTTAGTTTACATTTCTGCATTTAGGTATAAAATATTTTCCAATCAAAATTCTTAGTGTTTGGCATTGCGCGATAAGAGATAATTTTCTTACATGCCTAATCGCCTACACATTGTTTTCTGTGGGATTCGACCTCGACTCATAGTTGGTTAAATTATATTGCATGCGACCGTGTCGATTACTTTTTAGTAGTGGATTTGGACGTAATCAGAAGGCAAGCTATTGAAACAAACTTGGAGACCTCTTTCAGAGTCTCATGCGAAGCATACAAGCACAATAGCATGTTCAAAGCAAATAGAACATAGAAACTACTACAGGAAACAAGTTTCAAGAAAAGATTGGAATTTAAATGAGTTCAGGTAGTGTAAACTTAAAGAAACAGTCAATGAAACACATCTAGAAAGAATCCAGGCAAAGTCCAGTAAAGGCAAACAAAGGACTAAGACTCAGCAGGAAAACACAGTAAAGAAACACATAAGATGGGCATGTGAGAGCATGATATTGAAACCAGTAGAAGACAGAACGGAGCACAACAGAAAACTTCATAATACAGCAAATATAAGAACACGCGAAGAAAACATGCGAGTCAGAAAAGAGCAAAATAAGAACATAGCAGGGATCAATTCACACAAAGAAAAGGAGAAGAAGAAGAGTCAAAAATATTTTAAGAACCTTCCAGAAACCCTTATTGAAAAGAAGTAACTTTTGAAAGAAAATCGGAGAAAACGTTTAAGAAACTTAAGCAATAGTGCAAACATGTAACAAATCTAAAAATAATCGGAGAGAACCTAGATAGTCAGGGTTTCAAATGAACCCTAAAGATGAGAAAGGATTCGAAAATATACGATCTAAGTCGGATAATGTCATAATTAGGCTCAAAAGACCAAGAGCCACCGGATCAAGGCCGGAGATGGCCGGAATCGGTGAAGGTCTGAGTGAAGACCCTCGAGGTCTGGCCTCGTACCTGCGAATAACATGCATGCAGGAGCCATAGGACGTAAGTATAGGCTGTCCATGGCCTGAGAAGCCATGGACTCTGGTGAAAACACGGTAGAACATGGTAGGCTAGGGTTCCGAAGAGCCTTGAGAGAGTTTGAGAGATTTTGGGGGTTCAAGGGCGGCTGAAGGGTGGAAATGAATTAGGGTTGGGGGATAGTCTGTGAATTAAAAAAAGGAAATGTTTAATTAGAGCCGTTGATCTTCTAGATCAACGACTGTTATTAAAAAGGGGGGGGTGGTCCGGTCGGGTATTATAATTGGATTATGGATTGCGTTGGTTTTGAAAATGGGCCGGTTGAAATTGGGTTCGAATTGGGGTTGTAATGTGGCTATAATTGAAATATAAATGGGCTATACGATAAATAGCCAACTTTCCCCTTTTGATTTAAAAATAAATAAAATAACTTTCAAAACCAATTAAAAGCACTAAATTGATTAATAATATATAAATGTTAATTTAAAAATACTGTGAGCAAATTTTGTAATTGTAAAACACTATTAATCAAAAATAGGCTATAATTGCAATTATAGCAATTTAACTTTAAAAATACCAAATAAATTTTATAAAATATGCAAAATCATATTAATTATATCTTGGTGTAAATATGAGAATAAAAATAAATTATTCACCAAAAATGATAGTCTGGAAATAATTATTGAATTTGTACTATTAAAATATATAACAAATTGATTTTAAAATTCTTTAAAAATAAGGGAAAAATACCAAAACTCTTGGGCATGCTTATATATGCATGTACATGCTATTTTGAGCATATTTTGAGTATATAAAATACATAGGAACAATTGGGTATCAACGGCTTCCCCTCTTTACCCGGGAAGGATGAAAGAGTTGTCGAGTAAAGATATGATGACCAATTTTGACTGAGAGAAACGACTTGTAAAGGTTTTAACCGAGACCTAGTTTCTGAGCTGCATACATATCCCTGGTCTTATAGGAATCAGTTCATATGTAGTTTGGGATACATCGACGGAATATGCCGATGGAGGTTTTTGAAAGCAACGGATGCAACATTTAGGTTGGGAAGGATGGTCAGGGACTGATGGGCTATGAGAACTGGAGCGAGATCGCTCCTGCTGTAATGGTTTTTGCCAGCTGATGTACCTACAATTGAGTAATACAAGCATATTTTGCAGAATTTAAACGTGATGCAAATTTCTGTTGGACCATGAATGCTGTCTTCGGACGGTTAGGATGACGTCCTCATACCATGATGTCCTGGGCCATGAAGCGCATAATAAAGGATTCGCAGGCTATGAAATGATGTTCCCCGGCTATGATAATAGTGCCTCCGAACCATGATGCCATTTAATAATGATGTGCAAAATATAAAGTGGGGTCCTCGGGCCATGGCATGGCGTTCTCGGGCTATGAAAATGGTGCCTCCGAACAATGACGCCCTTGGACAGCTTGGCGGTATTTCAGCCCATGAAATGCAAGATTTGGCAGTATTTTAGCCGATGTAAAGCATAAATATAAAATGACGATATTTCAGCCGACAAAAGTTTAAACATAAACTGGCGATCTTTCAGCCGGTACAGAGAATTAAATAAAGTTGGTGATGTTTTAGCCGATTTAGAAAATAGAAATGGCGATATTTTAGCCGATGTAAAGCATAAGTATAGATGGCGATCAGCCAACAGAGATTTAAATATAAACTGGTGATCGTTCAGCCGATACCGAGAATTAAAGTTGGCGATATTTTAGCCAATATGAAGGATAATATAAATGGCGATATTTCAGTCGACAGAAATTTAAATAAAAACTGAAGATCTTTCAGCCGATGTGAGGGATTTAAACAAAATTGGTGATGTTTCAGCCATGCAAGATTTAAATAAAGCTGGTGGTATTTCAGCCAATGCAAATAAGAGGTGACGGTATTTCAGCCATGCAGGATAGAGACAATGCTTAGTCTCGGAAGGCAGAAAAGTAGCCTTATGCAATGCAAGGAAATGCAGGATGGAGACAGTGCTTAGTCTCGGAAGGCAGAGAAGTAGCCTTATGCAATGCAAGGAAATATAGGATGGAGATAGTGCTTAGTCTTGGAAGATAGAAAAGTAGCCTTATGTAATGCAATGAAATGCAGGATGGAGATAGTGCTTAGTCTCGGAAAGCAGAAAAGTAGCCTTATGCAATGCAAGTAAATGAAGGATGGAGACAGTGCTTAGTCTCGGAATGCAGAAAAGTAGCCTTATGCAATGCAAGAAAATGCAGGATGGAGACAGTGATTACTCTCGGAAGGCAGAAAAGTAGCCTTATGCAATGTAAGGAAATGCAGGATGGAGATAATGCTTAGTCTTGGAAGGCAGAAAAGTAACCTTATTCAATGCAATAAATAAAGGTGAAGAGTAACGAAACCTCTTTGCTGAGAGGTGACAGCTGATAGTTAATCGCCACTGTGGCTGCTGGGGAGGTCATATGCGGATAGCAATTGTAAGTGAGCGATGATTCTGAGAGTTGTATTCCTGAAAAGTATGAGTTTGTAATCGTATCTAATGACCTTATGTCTCGAGTGCCTGCATCCAAAGAAAAATCGTGAGTTTTATAAAGGAGGAAGGTTAGTTCATCTTCCCGCAGACTGCGTTCGTCCTACTCGGCTCTTTCTTTTACTGGCAGCGTTGCTGAACAAAGCAATTCTGATAGTATCCATGCATAACTTTTAAAAATAATGATGTAAACACATAAATAATAAAAAAACAATTTTCTTTTAGATGAACAGACGAATGCGACGCAGTTCGGGATATTGTGACCTCTTTGCTCCAAAATTTTGAGGTTCCTCCTAAAAATTCTGCCCCAGTTTACTGGGTTGGTGCCTATGACGGCTGTGCACGATGAATGACAAAAGTCAACTCTGGAATTTTGAGGGTCCTCCTCAAAATTCTGTCCCAGTTTCTAATATCGGGGGGAAATGAAAATTTTATTGAGTTGTGATCGAACCCATAGGGCTGCCTACGTATCCCCTCTTAAACGGGAATCAGGCCAGGCATAGTTCAAATTACATCATAAGGAAATCATAATGGTTACACATAGTATTGCTTCACCGTATCTGAATTGATCGGCTTTGGCCAAACTTCTCCGTCCATTTCTGCAAGTATGAGGGCTCCTCCGGTTAGAATCTGGTGAACCATGTACGGACCTTGCCAGTTGGGAGAGAATTTTCCTTTGGCCTCATCCTGATGCGGAAAAATCTTCTTCAGTACTAACTGCCCCGGTGTGAATTATCTCGGTTTGACCCTTTTGTTGAAGGCTCTGGACATCCTGTTCTGATACAATTGACCATGGCAAACTGCATTCATTCTCTTTCTGTCTATAAGGGCTAACTGCTCGTACGATTCTTTACCCATTCTGCATCTTCAAGTTCCACTTACTGTATAATCCTCAGGGAGGGAATCTCTACTTCGGATGGGATGAATGCCTCGGTACGGTAAACCAGCATATAAGGAGTCACCCCAGTTGATGTTCTGACTGTGGTACGGTATCCCAATAGAGAAAATGATAGCTTTTCGTGCCACTGCTTGTGTTTTTTGATAATTTTACTCAGTATCTTCTTGATGTTATTATTTGCCGCTTCTACAGCTCTATTCATCTGAGGCCTATAGGCTGTAGAATTCTTGTGCTTGATCTTGAAGGTTTCACACATCGCTTTCATCAGATCGCTATTGAGATTGGAACCATTATCTGTGATGATTGACTCTGGAACGCCGAACCGACAAATGATACGATCGTGAACAAAGTCTGCCACAACCTTCTTGGTTACTGCCTTATACGATGCTACTTTAACCCATTTGGTGAAATAATCAATTGCCACTAAAATGAACCTGTGCCCGTTTGATGCGGCAGGCTCGATAGGTCCGATGACATCCATTCCCCAAGCGGCAAATGGCCATGGTGAGCTTGTTGCATTGAGCTCGCTAGGAGGCACCTTTATCATATCTGCATGAATTTGGCAACGATGGTGTTTTCGAACATACTAGATGCAGTCTGTCTACATAGTCATCTAGAAATAACCGGCTCGGAGTATTTTCTTGGCTAAGACAAAACCGTTCATATGCGGACCACAGGTCCCCGCATGAACTTCTTCCAACAACCTGGATGCTTCCTTTGCTTCGACACACCTTAGTAATCCCAAATCGGGAGTCCTCCTGTATAGGATTCCTCCACTGTGAAAGAAGTAATTGGACAATCTCCGCAGTGTGCGCTTTTGAGTAGTGTTTGTAAGTTTTGGATACTCTCTTGTTGATAGATACTTCTTCATGTCATGGAACCATGGTTTTCCATTTGCTTCTTCCTCGACATGAGCACAATAAGTAGGTTGATCCTGTATTTTTATCGGGATAGGATCAATGAAGTTCTTATCTGGGTGCTGAATCATGGATGATAGAGTGGCCAATGCATCGGCGAACTCATTTTGAACTCTGAGAACATGCCAGAATTCTGTCTTTGTAAACCTCTTCCTCAACTCCTATACGTGATGCAAGTATGGCAGTATCTTGGAGTTCTTGGTTGCCCACTCTTCTCAAACCTAATGTTTGAGCAAGTCAGAATCCCCGATCACTAGTAACTCCTGAACGTTCATGTCAACGGCCAGCTTGAGCCCCAAGATGCAGGCTTCGTACTCGGCCATGTTGTTGGTATACGGGAACATGAGTTTGGCAGACACTGGATAATGTTGACCTGTTTCTAACACTAGAACTGCTTCTAAGCCAACTCTTTTAAAGTTTACTGCTCCGTCGAAAAACATTCTCCAGCCATCATAGCATTCTGCAATGTCTTCTCCTTTGAAAGAGACCTCCTCATTAGGAAAATATGTCTTTAGAGGCTCGTATTCTCCGGCCATGGGGTTTTCAGCAAGATGATCCGCTAGTGCTTGTCCTTTGATCGCTTTCTGGGTTACGTAGACAATATCAAATTCACTCAGCAAGATTTGCCATTTGGCTAGCTTGCCCATGGGCATGGTCTTCTGAAAGATGTACTTTAGTGGATCCATCATTGATATAAGATAAGTAGTATATACACAGAAATAATGCCTCAACTTCTCTGCTACCCAAGTCAGAGCACAACAAGTGCGTTCTAGCAGGGAATACCGGGCCTCGTACGGGGTGAACTTCTTGTTGAGATAGTAGATGTCTTGCTCCTTTCTCCTCGTTTCATCATATTGTCCTAAAACATAGCCGAATGATCTATCCAGTACTGCAGGGTAGAGAAATAGTTGTCTACTTGGTTCGGGCGGGACTAAGACTGGCAGCATTTACAGGTATTCCTTGATTCTGTCGAAGGCCTTTTGACAATCATCAATCCATTTAGTTGGGGTGTCCTTCTTCAACATCTTAAAGATTGGTTCACAAATGACAATGGACTGGGCTATGAACCAGCTAATGCTGTTGAGTCTCCGCAAGAAACTCATAACCTCTTTCTTGTTCTTTGGCGGTGGTAATTCTTGAATGGATTTGACCTTTGACGGATCGGGTTTTATTCCCCATCGACTTACGATGATCCCAAGCAGTTTTTCGGCAGCAACCCCGAATGCACACTTGGCGGGATTCAGTTTCAGGTTATACATTCTCAATCTGTTGAAGAACTTTCTTAAATCTTCCATATGGTTAGTGGCTTTCTTGGATTTGATGATGACATCATCTACATACACCTCGATCTCTTTGTGTCTCATGTCATGGAAAATAGTAGTCATGGCCCTTGTGTAGGTGGCCCCAACATTCTTTAATCCAAACGGCATCATCTTGTAACAATACATTTCCCATGGCGTAATGAAAGCCATTTTCTCTGCATTTTCTTCGTCCATCCATATTTGATGGTACCTAGTAAAATAATCGACAAATGACTGCAGCTCGTGCTAGGTACAGTTGTTGATCAGGATGTGTATGTTTGGAAATGGGAAGTCGTCTTTCGGACTGGCCCGATTGAGGTCCCGGTAGTTGACACAGACTCTGACCTTCCTGTCCTTCTTGGGTACTAGCACAATGTTGGCTAACCATGTCGGGTAATCCACTACCCTAAGGACCTTGGCTTTGACATGTTTGGTAACTTCTTCCTTGATTTTCAAACTCATGTCTGGCTTGAACTTTCTGAGCTTCTGCTTTACCGGTGGACATATCGAATCTGTTGGCAGTTTGTGAGCTACAATAGATGTATTGAGACCGGTCATATCATCATAGGACCAGGAAAATATGTCCTCTTATTATTTTAAGAATTTCGTGTACTCTTCCTTTTCTGATGGTGACAGGTGAACACTGATGCGCGTTTCCTTGATATTCTCTGTATCCCCTAAGTTGACAACCTCAGTTTCGTCCAGTTTATACTTAGGTCTATTCTCAAAGTCTTCGACCTCTTTAATAACCTCTTCTGGAGTATCATCCTCTTCTGAGTCTATATCCATTTGTTGTGATACCTCATCGTATGTCACATTCATCGGTTCATCAAGATAACTAATAGTAATGTTGTGTAAAAACAAAGTAAACGGTAGAGAAAAATAATAAGAAACCGAAATACTTTAATAAATTCAAAAATTGTTTTGAACATCGGAGCTCTTTTCAAAATTTAGAGATAATATTGAAAGGAAATCAACTAATGAAAAAGTAAAAATAACGCATAGTGCTTTGTTCAGACTTGCTACCCCGAAGCTCTCCGGGCCTTGGTGGTTCTGATGGACCAATTGTTAAGGCGCTCTCCTCAGCTCACCGCCTGTACAGAAGGGCCTTCCTCCCCTTCCTCCTTGAGAATTAGATGACAGTCCATATTGTCATTTTCAAAGAACAGGTTCTTTATTGCGGCTAATGTTTCATCTTCCTCTGACCCATATAGGACGTCTGCTGGCTAAAAAGTCTGCTCCAGGTGGGGTATCGGGTGCTCCAGCGGATAGTATGGACCGCGCCATAGTGGCGACCAGTTCCTGAATTCCTGCCAAGTATATCCATACCCTAACCCGAAAGTGGTGCCATGCTTCTTCAGTTTAATATGCTTGGTGATTCCCTGGAGATTCTTGCCGAGCCCTTTGCCAGGTTCATACACGCTCCAATTCAGTATACTATCTATCTTGTTATCCCACCACTTATCTTTGTCCACGGCATTGACTCGCTCAATTTGGTGGTAGGTTTCTCTTCCTAGTTTCCTTCTTTTTTCAATTACCAGGATGGTTTGGCCACTGTATATGGGGTTACTCCCGTCACCATAAATAATCACCTCTTGGTGATTCCACTCGAACTTCACTGCCTGGTGCAGGGTTGATGCTACAGCTCCAGCGGCATGGATCCAAGGTCGTCCTAATAGTAAGTTGTAAAATGCTGGGATGTCTATTACTTTAAAATCAACATCGAACCAAGTTGGCCCCATTTGCAGACATAAACTGATCTCCCCAATAGTGGACCTTTGGGAACCATCAAAAGCTTTAACGTTGATAGCCCCATCCTTGATTTCATGCAGACTCTTCTCTAATGTTCTGAGGGTCACCAATGGACAAATGTTGAGGCTGGACCCTCCGTCAATCAAAGTCCTGGTGATGAAATAGTCTTTGTATTGCACAGTGATATGCAATGCTTTGTTGTGGCCAAAACCTTCAGGAGGCAACTCATCCTCGTGGAAAGTGATTTTATGACACTCCAATATCTGCCCAACTATGTTCGCCATATCTCCTCCAGTTATATTGCTGGATAAGTATGCCTCGCTCAGTATCTTCATCAGGGCATTCTTGTGTGTCTCGGAGCTGTACAGTAGAGCTATAATGGAGATCTACGCTGGTGTTTTATTTAATTAATCAACAACTGAGTATTCTTTTGCCTGTATCTTTCGCCAGAGATTATCAAGCCCAGTTTCAATAGGCCGTCCAGGGGCCTGCTTACTTGGTTCAACTAAGTGCTCCGAAGTATAAATTCTGCTAGTCCTGGTCATACCCTGCGCTGCAATTGCTTCTCCAGACCTAGTTTTCCCCTTCCTTCTTGCCTCGGCGGTGTAATCCCAAGGAATGACCTGTGTATGAAACAGCTTTAAGGCTGACATTGCTACATGAAGGGGCACTCTTGTCTTAGCAGGTAGCATAGCAACTTCAAATGGTACTTTCGGAGGCCCAAAATCCACCTTAATTGGCTATGCAGTCCTTTTAGATGATGGTGTTTCAAGCTCGAGAGGCACGGACATGTTTACTTCAGCATCCCCAGAGGGCTGGATCTGGACTATAATTAGATTCAGTGTGACTGTTGGTTTCTTGGGCTCGTCACCTTCGACTATTAATCTAATTGACCTTTTGGGGTCCCAATCATCTTCTACTTTGATCATATGCACACCACCACTCTTATTGTCAGTAAAGGGATTGTTTCGAATGTTCGGAGCTGGTTTCTTGGCCACGATGATTTTGTTATCAATTCGAGCTTGGATTTTGTCTTTCTGAGATCGGCACTCATCAATGGTATGCCCTTTCATGCCGGAATGGTATGCACAGGTTTTTTTTGGATTGACCCACTGGGAAGGATTTTCTGGAGTTATGGCAAGGATTAGGGTGATGTAACTGGCTGCTTTGAGTCTTTCATATAGTTGGTCGATTGGCTCTGCGATGGCAGTGTATTGCTTAGGAGGTCTACGGTCGAAGTTAGGTCATGGTCTAGGGAAGTTTTGGTGAGCGGGAGGTGATTGAGAGGGAGCATTATAGGCTTGGTAGAAGGGTGTAGGTTGGGAATATCTTGGTAAGGTAGGTTGATATGTGGGGGAGGGGGATGATTGGTAATTAGGTGATGGAATTTGGTAAGAGGGCGGATGTGCTTGGTAATTGGGGATAGGCTGGTATGTGAGAGGGGGTACCAGGTAGGCGTGGTATTTTACTGGGGACTTGGTTCTTTGTGCAACCATCACGGCACTCACGTCCTTTTCTTGGACACGCCACCAGATTGTAGGGCTTTGTTGGTAGCCTTCAGTGCCTCGAAATTAGTGATCATACCGCTCTTAATGCCTTTCTCGATCCTTTCTCCTAGCTTGATGACATCGGAGAATTTCTGACCCTCTATCAACATTAAGCTCTCATAATACTGCAGATCCTAAGCTCGGACGAAAAATCTATTCATATGTTCTTCTTCTAAGGCTGGCCTGGCCTTAGCATCTTCGGATCTCCATCGAGTAGCATACTCGCGGAATGTCTCAATTGGTTTCTTTTTCAGATTCTGGATGCAGAAAATATCTGGTGCGTTTTCTGTATTGAACCTGAACCTGTCCATGAAATCGGACGCCATTCCTACCTAGCTTGTCCACTTCTTGGGATATTGGCTAATATATCAAGATAGTGCATCGCCTTTCAAACTTCTCATGAAGAGTTTCATGTGAATCTTTTCATCTCTTCCTACGCTGACCAGCTTATCACAGTATGTCCTCAAATGGACTCTAGGATCCCCCGAGCTATCAAACATTTTGAACTTGGGAGGTTTGTACCCTTCGGGAAGTTTGACGTCTAGCTGAATGCAAAGATCCTCATAATTCAGCCATTCAATTCCTTTGTTTCCTTTAACGCCCTAGACTCGGCTAGTCAATTTATTGAGCTCGGTGGCCAGGTTCTTGATTAGAGTGCCTTTGTCCTCAGACTCTGGTGTGTTGGTAATGGGTTGAGTGTATTGTGGTAGGGTTTCCACATAAATGGGAGTGAGGTGGGGATGATCATTTGATTGTTCAGGGACGAAAAGTGGAGTGTTGTTGTGACATGTGATGCAATTTCGATGAGTAGTGCGTTGTCTCTGCGGCTTCGGGATGTTTTGTGGAGGTGTGAGGTGTTGAGCATTGGGAAAGTTGACGTCTAGAGTAGTGAGGGAGAATGACAAGCTTACCAAGTTCCGAACTTGGTCTAGTTCTTCTTGAAATTTTAGTAACTTCTGTTCGAGCTAAGCTACACTTTCTTTAGACGCCTGAATACCGTGAGGAACCTCTACCCTTTCAACCGAGTTCTCCTTTCTGACGTTGTTCAAGTCTTCCATATTTTCTTTGCTCTTGTTTTTATAGGACTTGGAGGAGGAGGTGGAGGGCCCGTAGATATTTTGGAGTAGGATGACGATGCCAGAGTGCACGAACTAACCTTTTGGGGAGGGGAATAAAAATAAAAGTAAAAATAAAAAGGTAACAAGTTAGCGTGGGTTGTAAGAAAAGAAGTTGTGATATTTAAACACATAATGCGAGAATATAATTCATGTCCTAATTTGGGAGCATTGTTGTGCCCGAGGTAGGCCTAGCAACAAGTTAATTTGGAGGACTTATAATGCTAAATGCCTCATTTTATTGATAAAAATAAGACGAATCCCAAAACGACATGAAATTGCATAAAGTAAAAAATGTCACTAATGGCCATTGGCCTTATTACATTTAAAGCAAAAAGAAAAGAATCCTATCTATTTGGTCCCAGAAGGACCTTACAGATGTTGAATGTTCTCGTTGATCAGATCCTCCAGCTTTTCGCTAGCCTTGGTGACCCTCTCTTTCCAATCATTGATTTGGTCACTTGATGGGAGATTCCTCCACCAGGTCAGCAAGAGTGTAGGCGTCCCAATCATACTGAAGTTGGGGACCTTGTTCTCTATTTTCTGCAAAACAAAGTGTTAAACCCTACCCCCGCCGGACTAGACTATTTAAATCGACAATTAGCATAATGGCATTTAGTTCTCCAAATAAATGCACATAATATGGTGTTGTCCATTTGGGTTCCAGGGGAACCCAGTAGTGACGACCCAAAGGGGTCATCACTTATTTCCCTACTCTTTCTGTGCTTTCGAGGCCTTAAATACCTCATTTGGGATTGCCTCAATTTGCATGCACAGTCCGCGTGCGTAGCCAGAAAATTTAATTATGAATTATGTGTGAAAAATGATAAATTTTGATATTAATATGGATATATTTGACTTTGGTCAACATTTTTAGTAAACGAACCCGAACCCGTGATTTGACGATCCCGGAGGGTCCGTAGAAAAATATGGGACTCGGGCATATGCTCGGAGTCGAATTCCGAGGTCTAGAGCCCGAGAAATGAATTTTTCTGTGAAATTGTTTTTCTATAATTAATATGGAAATTTGAAATAAAAATGGATCAGAACGTGCGAGTATCGATCCCGTATTTTGATTGCGGCACCCGGTACAGGTCTTATATGTGACTTAAGACGTTTCTGTAAAATTTGGTTGAAATCGGACGTCATTTAACGTGCTTCGGACCTAAATCTCTAAAAATGAAAGTTTATGAAGTTTTATGAAAAGTGATGATTTTGAAGTTTGATTCATTGATTTTGATGTTATTTTGGCTATTTGATTGCATGGTTAAGTTCGTTGGATGTCGTTAAGTTAGTATGTGTATTTGGTTAGGAGCCCCGATGGCCCGAGAGTGTTTTCGGAGGTGTTTGGGGTGGTTTTGAACTTAGTGGAATTGCAGAAAAAATCTGCTACAGGTGAACAGTAGATTTCTTCATCGCGTTCGCAATGACCCCTTCGCATTTGCATAGCTTAAAAGTCTGCCCTCCTTCGCATTCGCATCCCTATCATCGCGATCGCGTAAGCCAAGTTCAGGACCCCAGTAGGTTCCTCTTCGCGTTCGCTTTGAGCTGTTCGCGAACGCATAGCTCTGCAGCCTTCCTCAACCCGTTCGCGTGGCCATTCACGTGTTCGCGTATAACAAAACCCTAGACCCCAACCCTTTCCTTCTATGCGATCGCGACTTACCTTCCGCAAACGTGATGCTTGCCAGCTTTTGTTCTTCGCGAACGCGACCCTCATGTTGCGAACGCATAGAGTAATTCCACCCAGTGATTTTTTTAAAATGTTCAAAATAGTAGCTATGGGTTTAACTCTAATTCTGACGAGCTCTCTTCTTCCCCAATCTTCTAATAGTCCATTGAAGCCTCCATTCTTCAAGACCACTTGGGTTAGTAAGTCCCCACTTATTTCCTTCATTTTCCTTTATTAATTACTGAAATTCTAAGCTTAAATCACATAGATTAGGGTGGAAATTGGGGAAATTGGGTAGAATTAGGGCTTTTCAATTTTCTTTGATTTAGACCTCATTTTGGGGTCGAATTTGAAAAAAAATTATATATTCGGGCTCGTCGGTGAATGGGGGATTTGACTTTGGTCCGAACCTCGTGTTTTGACCAAGTAGGCCCAGGGGCAATTTTGGAATTTTTGGAAAGAAAGCTTGAAAACCTATATGTAGGCATTTGGTTTGATTTGATTAGCCTATATAGATATTATGAAGTCCGTATTGTATAGATTTGATTAGGTTGGAGCCGAATTCAAAAGGGAAAGCAGTCGTTGTGGATTGATTTGGCCGTAGAGGTTGAGGTAAGTGTTTGATTTAACCCTAGCTTGAGGGAATAGGAGTTGAGTCGTGTTTGCTACTTGCTAATTGATCGAGTATAATGTATAGGCATGGTGACAATTATCTATACATTGGTGTCTAGCACGACCGTGAGTCTTAAATTGCTAAGTTGTTGTATTCTCAAATGATGATTATGAGAACTTGGTTGAAGATCTTTAAAACCGAGCAAGTAATTGTTATGACTGAGCATTGGTATTAATTGTGTTAAGTAGAAATTGAATAAGTTTGGTTATAGCTGGATCTCCCTTGCCGGGATAGTCGATTTGATATTTCTAGTTCCTTTGCCGCGAAAACATTAAATTATCTTGTTCCCTTGCCAGCATTTTCTTTGTGATATTGTGTTGGATTGTAATGGGATCGGGTGATACGCCTACCACATGATATGTTGAAATAGGAGCGAGTGGTACGCCTACCACATATGATATATTGTGATGGGATCAAGTGGTACGCCTACCACACATGATATATTGACATGAGATCAACTGGTAAGCCTACCACACATGATATATTGACATGGGATCGAGTGGTACACCTACCACATATGCTATATTGAGATGGGATCGAGTGGTACACCTACCACACATGATATACATATTGAAATGGGATCGAGTGGTACGCCTACCACACATGATATATTGAGATGGTAGCGAGTGGTACGCCTACCACGTACGATATATACTGAAATGGGAGCGGGTGGTACGCCTATCACGGGATATTGAAAAATGGGATCAGGTTGCACGCCTGCAATGAGATGAGTTGAATAGGAAAGTTGTCTTGTCTATTCATTATTATTAGAGGTTAAATTATAGATTTACTTACCATTATTCCTAATATGTGTTTCTAACTGATACCCCTGAAGCATGCTCCCCTCCCCAGTTTAAATTGTTATGTTCTTGCTATTTTCCCGTTGTACTCGTATATATAGATCTACACAGGTTTATGTGATGCCCAGTCTAGCCTCGTCACTACTTCGCCGGGGTTAGGCTAGGCACTTACCAGCACATGGGGTCGATTGTGATAATGCTACACTTCTGTGCTCTTTTGCACATATCACGGTGTTGGAGCAGCTTTTTGGACAGCAGCAATAGATTGGGAGTAGACATTCAATACAGAGACACCGAGGTAGCCTTGCTGACGTCTGCGGGCCCGGAATCTCCTTTATCTTTATTTCAGTTTGTTATCCCTGTACCGAAAGAAACATATTATAATTTCTTTCAGTTTATTGTATTTAGTAAATCTTAGAAGTTTGTGAGTGTTGTGAAACCAGTCTTAGGTAGAGTTTTGTATTCGAACTTCCGCATTTCTTTCAGTTATTTATATTTGAGACTCCCGCTTATATTATTACATTGTTGATGTTTGCTAAAAGAGGTAATAAATAATTGGCTTTCCTAGCTCCTAATGGTAGGCGCCATCACGACTCCCGAAGGTGGGAAATCTGGGTCGTGACACCAGTGGACTTTGGATGAGCTATCTTAAAGAGTCATTACGTGGACAGCATAACTGACTCGACTAGGTTTGACAGTGATGCATGAAAAATTAAATAAAATAAGGTTTCTATAGGGTGCTAGACCGATACCCTTGAGCGGACAACTCAAGAGGGAAAGGCACGGAACCGTCAACTGCATCGCTGATTGACTTGTTTTACCACAGATATGCCTTTGCCAAATTTAGGGGGTGATAATATCGTAAAAGCGCAACCACTCATTAAGCGTTGCTATGGTATTTGTTTGGAACGAGTGGAATATGATGTTGAAGATGCAATTACAAAAATGAAACAAATTGTCACATATTTTCATAATAATTGTAGTAGAAAAACAATTACAACGGCATTGAAGGAAATTAGTAAATGAAAAGCGTTAAAGAAAAAGGAATCAAAAAGACAACTCAGTTTCAAATAAAGGTATTAAATAAAGCAATAAGGAATACAGTAAAGTTACATATAATATAAAGTGGTAAAAGCCTAAAGAATCCCCAGCAGAGTCACCATGCTGTCAACGCCCCCTTTTTCTAAAGCGAAATCGGGTTTACGACATTTGGGAAGACAACTCTATTCCCGTTTGGGAATTGGGTTTTGGATTTGAAGAGTCGCCACCTAATTATTAATTGCATTAGGACGCTAAGGGTTTTAAGTTTGAAAACCAGAGTTCGTGTAAGGGCTAGAAATTATCTCAAGGGGAAGGTATTAGGCACCCCTCAAGATCCACTAGTGTGGTTCCTGGCCATGCTATATTATGACTTTAAGACAAACAAGTATACAAATAATTTCAAACATAAGGGTTGCAAATAGGTATGTAACAAGCATGTTGGAATCTACAATTTGTTTGAGGGAGGGTCTTAGTGCAGAAAATTAGTCAAGGCATTGAATAAACAAAGAAGAAAAATTTAGAAGGAAAAGGAAGAATGCAGTAAAATTAAAGGGGAGTTTTGGGGTAGTTGAAATGACAGAATTTATTGATATTAAACAAAGTTACATAAAGGAAAGGATTCCTAGGTTTGTAAAACACATGGATCATCCACACAATACTCGTAACCAATTGTACGCATAGTGTTATCGTGTGATCATCATCTCCATGTCTACCCTTCCCACCCTGTTAAGGTATTAAGCGCAGAATGGCATCGTTACCTACTTCATGCTATTACCTCTCCCACCTATCAGTCCCGGAGGCATTTAGGACTACTAATCCTAAAGGGAGGGAGCTTGGCTTTTCAGAGGTTTAAAAATGATAAAATTCTAGGGTGACAATCAAAACACATAAAGCAGTTAATGAGAAAATAGGAACAATTAAAGGCTTAAGTAGGCCTCCTCACTTAAAGAAACAAATTGTTAAGCACGTCCTACACATACTGTTTAGGTCCTTAATTAAAATTAGTGTAGGAAGAATTGATTTACCACATATTTCCCAAATAGGGAGTCAGAATTAGTCCTGCTTAGATGTAGTTGCAGAAAACTGACAATTGATTAATTATTTAACTATTTATCTATGTTAAACAGGATCTATAGGCATGATATCTATTAATTCAGAGACGGTGGAGAACAAAATGATTGCAAAAATTATTAAGTTCTGTAAGTGTTAGACGAATTACCACTGATTTTAGATTTAAAAGGCAAGTGGGCAATTCAGATTTAATTGATTACTCCTATAGGCATGCTTTCTAGGCGTCACTGATTTTGTTATATAGAAATCCTCTAGGAAGGTCATCGATGTGCGATTGACTTATTTTAGATCCTATAAGTAGATTTGCCTAATGACAGATGCACATGCAAAAATACAGAAAATCCTATAGGAATATTATGTATATGATGTGCAGAATTTCAGCATCGATTCATTGACATGGTATATTTTACGAAGTGCAGAAAACCTATGAGCATGGTATCTATGTGAAGAATGCAGAATTTGAAAGTGATAACCCTATGATCATGATTTCTATGTGGAAATACAGATTTTGGAAGTGATAACCTATAAACATGATTTCTAGGTGAAAGTGCAGAATTTGAAAGTATTAATCCTATAGACATGGTATCTACGTGACGAATGCATAATTTGAAAGTGATAACCCTATGATCATGATTTCTATGTGGAAATACAGAGTTTGGAAGTGATAACCTATAAACATGATTTGTAGGCAGAATTTGAAAGAGTATACATCCTATAAGCATGGTATCTATCCCTTTGACATGCATTCAATCCCACCCCTTATCACTATACCCCAATAGTTGTTACAAAGTTTATTACACAGCTTATTATAGACCAAGTTAATCAAAAGGAATGATAAAATTACACCAGTGATTATATCTATATCTAATCAGCCTAATCCAGACTCAAAGTCTAATAATATGAGATAAACCAACTTCCAGGATCGGATTTTCAAAGCCTTTATCTTATTTGGGATGTGTCAAAGTTCCAAGGAACTTCAAGAGTTCCAGGCAGTGCTTGCACCCTAAATATCATTGTAGAACAGATTATAGTGCAGTTTGGAAGGGACAGCCCTCAAATGTCCAAGTTTAGAGGGAACTAAAGGTTCCCAAAGCAAGACTCATAAGAGGGGGGCAGGATTTAAGGACTAGGAGTAAGTGTAAGTGCAATGAAAGGAAATTATAGGGAGCCAGGGCAGGCTGGTGGTCATGCCTAGCAACTGGGTTGCTGGCACACCCCAGACCTAGCCCGTCAGCTTAAAGATTAGAGAGTTAGGACTATTTGAAGGTCAGGTTCAGCCCTGGACAGCAATTTGGATGCTGCCAGGCTGTACCTTAACTCAATGCACATAAAGGAATGGGGGTATGGAAAATTGAAAGAGGCTATGATCCAAAGGACCTAGTCTTAATCCATGACAACAACTTTGTATGTTGCCATGTCTTAAACTACAGTCCAGGCACATAAAAGGGATGGGGATAGGGATTCATTGCAGCAACAGATAGCAAGACATAAGTAGTTACTTTAAAATTGAACTCTACAAAGCAGTAAAGTAGGCATGGGCATAAAAGCTTGTAAGTAAACACATTGGATTTGATGCTAGAATCAAAAGTAGGACATACCAGTTCAATGAAGCAAGTAGGGAGAAACAGTAAACTTATGGAAGCCAAAGTGCAATCAAGAAGCAAGAGTATAGGTTTTAGAAGAGAGTTGTAATTTCTATATGCTTAAAAATCGTGTATGTGTTAATGAAAGAGCAAGGTATTTATAATTGAAAACAAGGGTAGAAAATAAGGTAAGAATAAGAGTTTAGTGGTAATTATGGAACTATGCGCCAATTAAAATCTATCAGTATATGGACTTCTTTTAATTAAGGAGTTCGGATTTAAACGGTAATAGGCAGAAATTATTTAAGAAAGGAGATCAAGTAAATATCTTGTGTAAAGCAGACAAATAAGGGTAAATACATAGAAGAAATTTAAGGTAAAAGTCTAGTGGTACTTGATTTGTGAAAATAAGGAAAGGGAATCAGTAAAACATCCAGTAAAAAAACCAAATTGAAAGCCTTGTTCGAGTCAGAAAAGAGGTAATGGAAAGTTTTAATTTAGGGAAAAATCTGTAACTATCAAATAAGCAACATTAAAGGGATTCAGAATCAATTAACAATTGGAAAAACCTTTGAAAGATAAGTTCTCATATATAAAACACATAGACATGTCAAGCAAGAAGGAGGTCATGCTAATTACGAAACACTAGCAAGAAAGTTTCAAAATCACAAACGCAGAAAAAGTTCAAATTCAATTCATAAACTCGGAGTGAGTCTGAGAGTTCAAAGTTTCAAAGTAGAACCCTTGTCCAAACATGAAACCAAATTTGCCAAAGAAACCCCCAAATCCTAGGGTTTTTATACTCGAATTCGATACAGAGATGAGAAGGCAAGGTATTGAAACATACTTAGAGACCTCATTCAGAATCTCATGAGAAGCATACAAGCACAATAGCACGTTCAAGGCAAATAGAACATAGAAACTAGTATAGGAAACAAGTTTCAAGAAAAGCTTGGAATTTAATTGAGTTCAGGTAGTGTAAACTTAAAGAAATAGTCAATGAAACACATCTAGAAAGAATCCAGGCAAAGTCCGGTAAAGGAAAACAAAGGACTAAAACTCAGTAGGAAAACACAGTAAAAAAACACATAAGATGCGCATGTGAGAGCATGATATTGAAACCAGTATAAATCAGAACGTAGCACAACAGAAAACTTCATAATACAGCAAATATAAGAACACACGAAGAAAACATGCTAATCAGAAAAGAGCAAAATAAGAACATAGCAGGGATCAATTCACACCAAGAAAAGGAGAAGAAGAAGAGTCAAAAACATTTTAAGAACCTTCCAGAAACCCTTATCGAAAAGAGGTAACTTTTGAAAAAAAAATTCGAGAAAACGTTTAAGAAACTTAAGCAATAGTGCAAACATGTAACAGATCTAAAAATAATCGGAGAGAACGTTGATAGTGAGGGTTTCATATGAACCTTAGAGATGAGAAAGGCTTCAAAAATATCCGATCTAAGTCGGATAATGTCATAATCAGGCTCAAAAGACCAATACCCACCGGAGCAAGGCGGGAGATGGCCGGAATCGGTGAAGGTCTAAGTGAAGACCCTCGAGGTCTAGCCTTGAACCTTCGAACAACAGCCATGCAGGAGCCATAGGAGCTAAGTATAGGCTGTTCATGGCCTGAGAAGCCATGGACTCTAGTGAAAACCCGGTGGAACAAGATAGGAGGAGGCTAGGGTTCCAAAGAACCTTGAGAGAGTTTGAGAGATTTTGGGGGTTCAAGGGCGGATGAAGGGTGGAAATGAATAAGGGTTTGGGGGTAGTCTTTGAATTAAAAAAAGGAAATGTTTAATTTGAGTCATTGATCTTCTAGATCAACGGTTGTGATTAAAGCAGTCGGGTATTATAATTAGGTTATGGTTTGGGTTGGTTTTGAAAATGAGCCGATTGAAATTGGGTTCAAATTGGGGCTGTAATGTGGCTATAATTGGAATATAAATAGGCTCTACGTTAAATAGCCAATTTTCCCCTTTTGATTTAAAAATAGATAAAATAACTTTCAAAACCAATTAAAAGTACTAAATTGATTAATAATATATAAATATTAATTTAAATATACTGTGAGTAAATTTTGTAATTGTAAAATACTATTAGTCGAAAAATAGGCTATAATTGGAATTATAGCAATTTAGCTTTAAAAATACCAAAACAATTTTATAAAAAATATGCAAAATCACCTTAATTATATCTTGGTATAAATATGAGAATAAAAATAAATTATTCATCAAAAGTGATAGTCTGAAAATAATTATTGAATTTTGTACTATTAAAATAGACAACAAGTTGATATTAAAAATCTTTAAAAATTAGGAAAAAATACCAAAACTCTTGGGCATGCTTATATATGCATGTACATGCTATTTTAAGAATATTTTGAGTATATAAAATACATAGAGAAAAATTGGGTATCAACAGCTTGTTCCTGCGGCTAACCCCCAACATTGCGGTATACCCTCTCCAAGTCTGCAGATATATGACGAGTGACATTCAATGATACTTCTGCAAACCACTCAAGCATTATTCCCTGGTAACTCCTGTATGCTCGTGAGGTATATGTGGAAACCTCGAGGATCTTTCCCTTAATGTATTCCCGAGCCAAATGCAACTCTTGGTTTTGTTGACCACCGGTCTCAGCTAGATCCAGCATATCACGTCCGCGCTCCACGGCCATATCTCTCTACCCTCGAATTTATAATAACTCCCCCTCCAACAGATTATCACCTTTTGGTAGTGGTGCCTTTTCTATTTCAAACATCGCAATCTGATGCTCCTTACTTGATTCAACTTCCTCTAACCGATCCCTTAGACCTTAGATTAGTGGAGTGTAACTCATGCGCTCATGATCATGGACTACCGTAAATTTGGATTCTCTCTCTTCTTGTTATTGAGCGGTTGTAACTATGCTCTTCTTTTGAATTTGGGCTTTGAGTGCTTTCTTATCTCGTTCACACTGAGCTTTCTCTTTCTCAAAAGCATCATATAGTAGATCCTTATCTACTTTAACGATGACTTATATATGACATATTCTGCAGTGAACCAAGGATAATTCCATGTAATTTGATCATCTGTTAAAGAGTGAAGATACTCCCTCCAATCTTGTAAACTTTCTGAAAAACTATGAATCTCCAGCTCACTCTTCAATCTAGCATTATACTGGCGAACATGATTACCCTAACATGTATGGTGGTCTACCTGATAAGGACAACAAAAAAGGTGATCCATGAACCACATCTGGAGTAGGAGGTTGAAATCTTCAAAGAAACCTTTTCCTTCCCAGCACCTGGTCAAGGCACGAAAGGTATTTGCTAACACAATTGGAAGAATGGAGGAATCATTTCTTTTCATCACGGCTGTGACTATCCTAGATAACTGAAATTTGATCTTCCGGTCCTCTCTCGGGAAGACCATGCACCCTAAGAAAGCTACAATGAATGATTTCCGTCCATGGCCTCGCCATGTGTGTTGGTTCTATTTGTTAACCAGCTTCGTCACGTATTCTAAGAACCCCCTTCATGTCTGTACCTATCATATAAGAAATCTAGGCGGACTTGCCCTTGCACCACATGTGCTATCTCGGTGTGGCTGATCTACATCTGCACAAGAAACTTGGTAGCAGTGACATCCCTGGGAGCCAAAAGTTTCTTTGTTTGACTCTTATGCCCCAGATTTGTATATTAAGCGAACTCCTCTAAGGCATGAGTCATTTCAAACCCATTGAGACGAAACACATTATTTTTCGGGTCCCAAAAATAAACCAAAGCCTCAATGAGTTCTCGTTTGGGCTCAATCTCCATAATATTTACCAAGTTTTTCAAATGATCTTTGATCTTTTCTTGCTCAAACCCATCCATATTGTTCCACCATCGCTTCAATAAATTGGGCACTTTGCCGATAATCTTAAACGGCGAGTGTTCTTCATCTCTAAGCCTCTTGTCAGGTCTCTCACTAATCGAATCCATATCATACCTATATAAAGAGAAGTATGAGGTCAAGTCCTAATCTAAACTCAAAGAAATGACACCAAGCAGACTTTTGGATAAGAGAATTGGACAAACTTCTTATGGGGGGAGGGCTAGACTCTGGAAGGATTACTCAGGTTATCTCACCGAGGAAATAATACATGACAAAATAATAAAAGGTGACGAAGAGGAAAATATGGTTTATGAAAATGGATCTTCAGTTTCTCCAAGAAAAGTACTAAGGTTGTCCTGGTAAAAATATCTGAACACATGGATAAGCGGGTTAAAAATAAATTAAAACTTATTTTTTTACGAAAACACCCATTTCAAAAACAATTGTAAGATTGACTTGGCAAAAATGGCTGATAACAAAGGATGACATGGCAAAAACAAAATGACTATTTTTACGAAAATCGCCCTTCTAAACTTCCGAGGGAGGTTGAAAGGCTGTCGCAGCAAAAACGGTCAAAAATAAAGACGAAATGATGAAATGTGTTAAAATGGAGCAAAGTAATTGTTTTGTACTGAATAGCCCTTCGGCACTTCCGAGGAAGGTTTTAAGGCTATTTCGGCAAAAATGGTTTAACATTGGGGAAAATGGTAAAATATTAGCTATATTTATGAAAATAGCCCTTCATCGGTTCCGAAGAAGGTTTTGAGGTTGTATTGAAAAACATGACCGGACGCAAATACAAAACAATGAAAAAGACAAAAAAGCAGCAAAACTATCGATTTATTATTGTTAATTTTTAAAAAATATATGGACACGGCGATTTTGAAAACTCTTGAAAAAATGTGGGTCGAACCGAATGAACGTTGCCTACGTACCCCACTAGAATTGTGAGAATCGGACCTGCATTGTTCGAACCAAGACTAGACCATTATTATTTTATATTTTATTTAGTTAAAACGAATTATCTGTACAAAACTGGGGGAATAATATTTTTATTAATTTGCTCAACTAATTTTCTAAAGCCAGTCAACAAATGCAAGCAAGCCTTCTAAATGATGCAACAAATAGCACATAAGTGAACATGATGGTCTCAAAAAGGATACCTGTCTTATACGGACCCGGCCCCTGTGCCGAGCTTCGCTAATTAAAATGCACATGATGCAACAAAACGATCCTACTAGGGATAACCAGGCATGCGACTTGTTCTTTTAGGTTTTGAAAATCCTAGGGATGAGGTGTATCTAGACTGGCCATAAACGAGCGGACAATTCGAGTTGGAAAGGGGTAGAGTACGTGAGCAATATTTCTCCGGCTTAACTACTGGACCCTACTTGTTCTTAAATATGGGTGACTAATAATGCTTCACCGAGATCCCAAGCCCACCAGCTTTATCTCAAAAAAGAATGGGGCGCGTATCCGCAATTCCCGAGGTTGTATTCAGAAGACTCAGAGGGGGTACACAAGAAGACAATTTATAATACAGTTCAATAATATCAAAGAGGTAAAGGGAAGGCAAGTAGCACATTAGCCCCAATAAATCACAGTTGTATACAAAAAATTAATAAAGTCAAATAAAGTCAATGTACAAGCTCGAATTTTTGAATATTCCCTAGCAGAGTCGCCAGAGATGTCACATCCATTTTCTAACCCCAAAAGAATATATAGGTTATGAATTATTGTGGGTTAAAGAGATTTTTTTATTTAAAGTGACAAAACTTGAATATGAATTATTTTATTTACAGAGTCGCCACTTGGAATTGATTTTCGGTGTTCCAAGTCACCTTTTATTTAAAATCCTAGTCAAAGGAAGATTTAACTCTTTCATTATTGGTCTGCTAAAACAAAGCCCGGGTAAGGAATTCAGTTGACCGGGAAGAATATGTAATACATTCTCCGAATTTCATGGTTCTAGCACGATCGCTTTATTGGCTACAACTTGTCTTGAATTAATTTTGGAAAATTATGTTTTTATTTGATTTTCATGTTTTACCTACGTTTGCTTTTATTTGTTGAAAATCAAACTAGGGTGACCATCCCCGAACCTAACCTACAGTAACCAAGATGAGTATTCCCGATCTTAACTATGTGAAGTTTATTGAATAAAATACTTTTTTTTATTTGAAAGAATTGAAACAAGACGTGTCCTCACGACCATGCCATTTTATTATATCTTCATTAAAATAAATCCTTGGGGTTTAGATTATGGAAAATATTTGTTCATCTTTATTGTGAAAAGATTAATTTCTTTATAACTAGTGAATATTATGCCTACCTAAAGCTTGATTCTTACTATTGTTATTTTTTTTTTTTTTAAAAAAGGAAACTAGTATAGGCTAAACTTTAAGAAGATTATATTCTAGTATTCGCACCTAAAGTTTGGCTGACGGTTCGTTTATTTGAAAGTGATTAAACTTGATAATTATTAAAAACGTAAAGATTCTTGAATCTAGTTTTCATGGCCCCACTCTATTACTCTATTATGACTCAAAGCTATTAATTACATTTAAAAGAAACTGAAACACATAAAGTAAAAATAAGCAAATAAAAGACAAAGGAAATTAAAAGCATGAGATTGAGAAGAAGGAAGAAAGAAACATTTCTTTGGCTTGTGAATTCCAAGAAAAACCACTGGCTCATTTTCGTGAAACAAGGATTTATACCATTAAGATATTTCACCAACATAAAATGCAACCTCTTTTGTACGATTCTGTTATCATCAACTTAATTGGACCTTTAATGCAAAACTTGATTTTCTTGGCACAAACTTTAGACCATGGACAAGAATGGTCAGCTATGAAGATTGGCTTTCCACAAACTAGTATTTCGGGCATTTGTTACGATACATACAAAACCTTAAACTTTTTCATTAACATGCATCACTTTGTATTTTAAGAAAATAAACATACAAAGCAACTTTTTTAAACATAAAAAGGGAATGGACTAACAGTAACTAACTTAAGAAAATCATTCATAACTTCAAGATTCCGTCTTCGGACGATTCGACCCAAAAGCAATGAAAGGAAATAACTTGATACATGATCAATGAAGAATCACATAGCCAGACATAAATCGAGAGAAGTTGTAGGTACTACTCAGAGCTATTTTATTTAAAGAGTGGTAAAAACATAGTTTTGAAGATTACCTAGTTGCAGCAACCTCTACTACTAGCCGCAGTATCGAACTTATGGATATTCAGCCCAAAAGCTTAAACCATCAAAAACAAACCAACAGCAACAATCATCAGCAGAATTTAACCCAAGAAAGTGACCCGGAAGCACCTTGAGCCCCTACAAATTCAAAGAAGAAAGAATTCCAGAACTAACTCTAACTTTAGTTGATTGAAAAATCTCACACAAAAGCACTTAAATTTCAGCTTACTTTCTTGATTTTCAGCTTACTATTGAATATGTTTAGCTGCTGATTTTTTTTTGTTCTCAAAGTTGGGTTGTTTAGTGTGGAAAAATTTCCAGCAGTTGTGTGATAGATTGTGTGTGTTCAACTCCTCCCCTAAAGTAAAATAAAGACCCTCTCTTTATAGGCGAGAAGAGACATGATTTCGTAATGAAAATATGTCCTTTGGACATAATCTTTACCAAAAATCTATCCAAACTATTCAAAGGATAGATTTTTGGTTCAAAGTCTATCCATGGCACAACTTTTTTACCATACAATGACAGACATTTTGGAATTTAGGACTCAAAAAGTTTTTGAGCAGTAAAAAGTGACCAACTATGTACTCAAGTATTCATCTTTTTTCAATACATGAGTGAAATTCAGCTTATATACTCAAATTCAAACCATCTACGAACTAGAAAAATAGAAACAAGACTCAAAATGTAATCGAACTAAATATTCAGACAAATTAGATTAGAATGAATTCAATTTATGCAAACTAACATGGAACAACAGCTAAAAATCACAAGCTAATGCTTGAAACAGAAATTAAACGAACATCACTAAACTATCATGATGAATAACAACTAAATATACGACTAACTATATAAACAATTCAACCAATCTTTTTGATTTTTCATGAAATTAACATAAAGACTTAACTATCGACCGACTAGGTCGAAGAACCAAAAATCAGAACTAATAGACACAACGAACTACTCGACCGGCTAGGTCAAATAACTGAAAGTTCAAACTTAACAAATTCACACAAAATAGTCTACCGACTAGGTCGAAGAAGCAAAACTCATAACTAATAGACAATAACGAACTACTCAACCGGCTAGGTCAAGGAACTGAATTCACATTTATAAAGTAACATGTAATTGAAAACTAATACTCAATTTCACATTAATATAAGTTAAACCTTTAAAACTAATACTAATTGCAATAGCGAAAAATTCGAAAAGATAAAAAAGAAGTAAGGTTTATAGATCGAAGGCATTTGACGTTGTTTGAGCCACAAGAAGATGTTGGGATGTGAAGGAGTAGTTGCCCGACCTTAAAACACTCATTTACTCCTAAAAATGCTAAAACAAAGGGATTCTAGCATTATGCCAGAAGGAAAAGAGGGTTCTTGGGTCGAAAGAAGCGAAGATGGAGAAGTAGTGTGTTTGGTGGTGGTTGCCGCGACCGGCGAGTAGCCGGAAAATTATCGCCAGAATTTTGAGGTGAGATTGACATCCATAGGTAGGTCTTAATTATCTTTATCCATTGATGTAAGTTTCATAGGGTGGGGTGTTTGGGTTTGTTTGGGTTTGCGGAGAATTTCAAAAACAAAGTCTCTGATTTTCTTAAATTTATGGAGATTGGTAGATTTTTGGAGGATATGAGTCTTAGATTCATGTAGAGGAGGTTGAGAGGAAGGGATGATAAATATTTGTGGTGCTTTGGACAATGGCCGCCACCGGTGGGTGATTTTCTGCGACGGCAGTGGGGGAGCTGTCAGAGAGGAAGACAGAGAAGAGAAAAGAAGAAGAAATGGGGAGAGTAACAAGAGAAATGGGGCAAATTTTTGGGGATTTTATGCTTTATATACTTGGGTGGAAGATAGATAAGGGTCGTTGGATCAAATTAGATTGAATGGATGAGATTCAATCTCACTTCATTTGCCAAAACGATATCGTTTTGAGTTTCTTCCAGTCCAAACCATTTGGGTCGGGTTCCAAGCTATTGGGCTCTAATTTTGGGGCCAATTTTGGCCCAACTCAGTTAAGAATACAACTTAGCACCCTATTATTATTCTCTTTTAATTAACTATAAACAACTTCTAAATCCTACAAATACACATATTAATAAACATAAAAAATAAAGGAAAAAAAGTACAAAAGTAGGCATTTACAAATGGGGCTACTATATATGAAAACCCCTCCACGAATCGATGGTAATATCCTGCCAAACCCAAGAAACTTAGGATCTCCATAGCTGAAGTGGGTCTAGGCAAGTTCTGAACTGCCTAAGTCTTGTTAGGATCTAACGGTATGCCCTCTGCCAATAAAACGTGCCCCAAGAAAGCGATCGAGTCCAACCAAAACTCGGACTTTGAAAACATGGCATATCACTAGCTGTCTCTCAGAGCCTGAAGTACAATTCGAAGATGTTGCTCGTGCTCCTACCGACTGCGTGAGTAGATCAAGATATCATTAATAGACACAATCACAAAGGAAATCAAATAAGGCTTGAACACCCGGTTCATCAATCCATAAATGTTGCTGGGGCATTCGTCGACCCAAATGACATCACTAGAAACTCATAATGCCCATATCAAGTCTGAAAAGGTGTCTTAGGGACATAGTATACTCTAATCCTCAATTGATGGTAGTTAAACCTCAAATAAATATTTCAAAACACCTTAGCACCCTGAAGCTGATCAAATAAGTCATCAATCCTAGGCAATGGATGCTTGTTTTTTATGGTGACTTTGTTCAATTACCAATAATGTATGCATTTCCTCATTGATCTATCTTTCTTCTTCAAAAACAATACAAGCGCACCCTACGGTGAGACACTAGGTTTAATGAAGCCCTTATCAAGTAAATTTTGGAACTGCTCCTTCAATTTTTTTAACTCTGGTGGGGCCATACGATATGGCAGAATAGAAATGGGCTGAGTGCCCGGAGCAAAATCAATACGGAACTCAATATCTCTGTCGGGTGGCATCCGCAGCAGATCTGTAGGAAACACCTCTAGAAACTCACGAACAAACGGCACTAAATCCATGAAGGAACCTCTGCACTAGAATCACGGACATAAACCAAAAAGCTAGACACCCCTTCTTGACCATATGTCGAGCCTTCACATAAGAGATAACCCTGCTAGTAGAATGGCCAGGAGTCCCCCTCTACTCAAATTAAGGCAACCCCGACAAGGATAAGGTCATCATCTTGGCATGACAATCTAACATAGAATGATAAGGTGACATCCAATCCATACCCAAGATAACATCAAATCTACCATGTCGAGAAGTAGGAGATCTATGCTAGTCTCAAGACTTCCAATAGTAACCACATACAAGCGATAGACACGATCTACGACAATAGAATTTCCCACAGGTGTGGACACATAAATAGGAGCACTCAAAGAATCACGAGGAATAACCAAATACTAAGCAAAATAAGATGATAGGTAGGAATAAGTAGAGCCCGGATCAAATAGTACTGAAGCATCTCTATGGAAAATTGGAACAATAAATGTGATAACAGCGTCAGATGATTCAGCCTCCACCCTGGTTGGTAAATCATAACATTGAGGCTGGCCCCACCACTCTGAACTATATCTCTAGGACGGGCTCTAGCTGGCTGGCCTCCACCTTTAGTGGTCTGACCTGCACCTCTAGCGGACTGACCTCCACCTCTAGCTATCTGACCCGTGCCTCTAGCTGGTTGAGCGGGCGGTGGTGCAACCGGTGCCAGAATCATGGCATGGGAATTCTGTTGTGGCATGCCGCCCAATAATCTCGAAAAAGTCCTCTTGATATGCCCAAAACTACCACACTCAAAACATCCATCCTGGTCATATGGCTGTTGAAATTGAGACTGACCCGAATGGGCCGGATAACCATGGTGATAACTCTGAATCGTAGGCGCACTGATAGGATTTGATGGTACATTGTAGGTTGGCCACCCAAAATAGGAAACATAAGGACCACAACTCCCCGAAGCACTGTGGGATGCTTGAAGCGCCAACTGAAATGGCATAGGAGGACGACCCCTAAAAAAATACCCCTTCCTCTAGCAGAGGCACCACTAAAACCACTGAAATGACGAGGCCTTTTATCAGACTCTTGCCCTCTCTCCTATCCGCCTGGCGACATTAGCAGTCGTCTGAAAAGGAATCTCACCCCCGATCTCTTCCGCCATCTATATCTTGATAGGGTGAGTGAGTCCATCAATAAACCTCCTCACCCTTTATCTCTCTCTCTCTCTCTCTCTCTCTCTCTCTCTCTCTCAATAGGTAGCAGAAGAAGAGCATGACGGTCTAAATCCACAAAATAGGTCTCAAACTAAGTGACAGACATACTGCCCTACTGGAGACGCTCAAACTACTTGCAATAGTCCTCTCTTAGGGTGATATGAAGGAACTTCTCTAGAAATACCAAAGAGAACTGGTCTCAAGTAAGAGCAGGCGACCCAGCTGGTCTGGTCGATACATAATCCTTCCACCATCTTTTGGCGGAACCCGTCATCTGAAACACAGCAAAATCGATCCCATTGGTCTCAAATATACCCGTGTTCCTCAGCACCTTCTGACATTGGTCAAGATTATCTTGTGGGTCCTTAGAAGGTGCACCACTAAAGTGAACTGGGAAGAGCTTGGTAAACTTGTCCAATCTCAATAAACTCTCAGAAGACATGGTGGGCCTATCACCGGCCTGTGCCGCAATAACCAATTGAACTAACCCAACTACGGGGGCAACTGGTGTCTGATACTGGGGAGCCATCTGCTTTGGAGTGCGAGTAACGAGAGTCTATGCTCCTCCCCCAGCCTGAGAAATGGCTGGTTCTACCAGAAATGTAACAGCCTGGGCCACACTCTCTATAAAGCCCTCAAAATGGACTAGAGCGTCCTGAAGCACTATGATGGCAATGAACCCCTATGGGACCTGAGCTGGTCCAACAGGTATCACACCTCCTTTTTCGGTACTACACCCCATGAAGGGTATAATGAAGGAATTTTTTCAATTAAAGGACAATCTAAACGGGATTCATTTTATTTATGATTCAGAGTCGCCACTTGAGAGATTTATGGTGTCCCAAGTCACCGGTTTAAATCCCGATTCGAGGAAAGGGTTTGACTCTGTTTAGCAGTTGTGAACCAGTAATCCGGGTAAGGAATTCTGTTAACCCGGGAGAAGGTGTTAGGTATTCCCGAGTTCCGTGGTTCTAGCACGATCGCTCGACTGCTATATTTGGCTAAAATATTTGATTTTGATACATGTTAAACCTACAGTGCAATTTTAAAGTTATTTACCGCGTTAGTCAATTATTATTTTTATTTAAGAAAGGGAACGCCGTTTAAGAACATGTTTTCGGATCACGTCACATAAAATGCACCCGGATCCTAGACACATTCGTATTCAACGTTTTTGGATCTGGATTTGGGTCGCATGAAATGCACACCCGTAATAGGAATGTAAGATTAATTAAAGCGCGCCTAAAGCGACTAACGTGTTGTTATCTTTTAGGAAGACCGTGAAATTTGCTAAACGGCCCGTCCCGAATACTAAGCATTTTTTGAATTAAGTAATTGATGAGGGCCCCGCAATTATGTATTTTTTGATTTGACGAGGCTCGTCTCATTTTATTATTAAAGGCCAAACTAAAGTAACTAAATTCTCTATTTTTTTGTTTTGTCTCTAAGAGTCAATTAACTCACGAATATAAATTCGGACCTCAAATTCACGTCCGAATTCAAACAAAAGGGTAAAAACTTTTAGCTTGAACCCGCTACCTAATTCAAGACCCAATTTTATATTTGTCAATTAATTTCCATGTGCTTAATACCATTTTTATGGTTTTTATTTTTTCGGATTCCAGGAAGGTTTTGGGCCTTAAAGACCTGTCCCACTTGTGCCAGTTTCGGGCATATCAGGCCCAATTCAAATTAAGGTAGACTTATCCTGACTTGGGCTTTATTAATATCTATTTGACCAACAATCAACTTGGTCACTTATGGAACTGCCAAGTCAGGCACTGGGCTTATTTGATCCAGTATAACAGATTCAAGCTAAACTAAGACTAATGATGATGTGTGTGCTAATTGCTAAAGATTTAACATGTAAGATCAATAACAAAAGCATGGACAATATAATAAACAAAACAACTCGTGAACATACAAAAGGCATTTTATTTTTAAAAAAAAAACTACATCTGAAATGTGGATCTTGTGTTGCTGTAAATGAATCAAACATGCTCAAAGTAACTAATTTCTTGATTAGACAGATTATTTAATTTTTCTAATTCGATTACCTCCTCAATTCTCATTTTAAACATTAAAACGATAACACTATTTTGTCCTGAATTCGAATTACCCTTTTAGCCTGTTTCATCTAAATGTGACTAACACAAACTCGATTAATATTCCTTTAAATGAGATACAACTGAAACAATTTCAAACTCACAGGATATTAGTTAACGCCTATGAATTAACTTGTTAACCTAATGTGAAGTTAGTTACAACTAGCATTTAATGTTAAGCAATAAAAATCTAATTACCAATGAAATATCAAACAAAGCTCATCGAACCTAAAGGATTAATAGTCCACAGTCCAGTTTATACAACTCATATCACAACTATATGAGCTAAAATAACTACTATAACGTTCACTACTTATACATCATCAAATGAAAATTAATTGGCCAACTACATCAACTCATAAACTGAAACAGCAGAAATATTTCGTATATAGGCTGAGGAACACTTTGCTTTTCAGCTTCAATTCACATTTACATTGGAATGAATTCAGAAAAATGTACCTGAATCAAAATAAAATAGATGAGAGGGTGAGCGATCAGTAGCAATATCCACAGCAGACAACAGCAAGTGTAGAAATGATTTTCAACCAAAAAAATCAAACTTAAACCACTCAAAACCACTTCAACAATATGTATTGACCCAAAAATTCACCCAAGGAACACTCTGAATTCACTCGAACTGATTTAAACAAGTTCTGATCCTCAAAACACCAGAATTATGACTAAGGAAGTTGAAATTGAATTGAAAATTTGATGCAACAGTATCTTCTAGTTTTTCTACTGATTATTTTTGGATTTTTTAAGGCTTAAATTTCGAAATGGGATCTGAAATTGAAAAGGAATTGAGGAGGGAAAAATGTAGAGGTTCGAAACTTCTTAAACAAGTAAAGGGACCGCCTATTTATAGATGTAATTGGAGGGAGTTTCAGATTTTAATTTTTTTACATATTAGTCCCTCTTTATTTCTACTTCTTACCCCTTATTTCTGACTTGTTAAACAAGTAACTACACCTATTTAGCTCAAATCTACACTAAAGTCTATTCTAGAAGGTTCTATACCCCTTACAATTCCAATACAACCCCTACTTCATTTCAGAATTTACCAAACTTGAGTAAACTGCCCTTTTTCATGCCTATACTACCCCTGAAACCCCCCAGGAATTACTATATTGCCCCCAGCCCTGTGTTGTCTACTTTACTGCCCTCAATTCTTTTCTTCTTTTCTTCTTTTTTATTTATTAAGGACTAATCGTGATTAAATAATCTAAACCTCTATAACCAATCAATCCTAATTTTAAACTAATATCAGCAATCAGAGATTGACATGAACAATTATTCTATCATTTAATCACACAGCTAAATAAAAGAAAACCTAATTAATTTGTTATCAAAACTTAAACAGCACAATTATCCCAATTAAGTAAACTTTGATCGAATTTTAGAATACTAAGAAATTTAAACCTAAAAGTATTATTTACAAACTATTAACAGAAATTCAAACAAGTCCAAACAGTAAACCCTAATCATTTTAATGCTTGGGCTATTTATTAATTGAAATCAAGCCAGAATCAGAAAATAAAAGAAATAAAGGAACATAAATTAAACAAGCTAAATTTACCTAAAACAGGTTCATAAGAGATTTTTATGGATTTTATAAAAGATAGAACTTACAGGGGCGAAGAAAGCTCCGGCCGGCCATGGTTGTTTGAATCCTCCAGTAATTTTGATCCGTAACATCCCTAATGGTGTGTTTTCCAAAAGAAAACACATAATTAGGGATATTACAGTCAAGAATCCCGAAGAATTGAATTGGGTTCTTGACCAGAAATATTTAAAATGAATTTTTGAGGAATTACGGGCAGATTCAAAAGGAGATACTATGGGGGTTGGATAAAGGAAGAAGCGGAGGTATCAAAGTTTTAATTTGTGGTCAAAAGGAGTGACCGGCGTCATGGCCGGAAAACTTCAACAGGAGATTCAACGAACTCCGGCAAGATTCGAGGGAAACTAGTAGTAAGGATGGAAAGAGGGCTTTGTGGTGAGTCTATGGTGTGAATCTAGTGGTTATTGGAGTAAGTATTGTCCGCGACGATAGGGTTCCGGCGAAATAGATGATGATATTTGAGGAGATAGGGTATGATTTGAAGGAAACTGGGTACAGGGGTGAGAAGAGGAAGGGGAGAGGGTCTTATGGTGTTAATCTGGCGAGGTTTGGCATGAGTAATGTTTCCCGCCGATGAGGGCTCCGGCGAGGTCGGCGGCAGAGGAGGAGGGGTATATGATGAAGAAGATGAAATGGTTAAGGGATATTTGGAATGTTTTATTTAATTTGTGTATTAATCCGGGACCGTTGGATGGAGGTGAATGGATGACCAAGATCATTTGATCATAATTTGAAACGGTGTCGTTTGGCTAGGGCTGGGGTTGGACCAGGCAAGGAATATTTGGGCTTAGGCGTGGGGCATTTAAGTGAGCTGGGTACTGGGTTGAACAAAAATGGCCCAGATTGGGTCTCTAATAGAGAACACACATTTTTTAAATTGTTTTCTTTTCTCTTTTTGTATTTCTTTTAATTATTTTTCAATTTATCTTGTATTTGTATTTTTTCTGATTTTATAATAATGCAACATTTAATAATAGAGACCTAATTTATTTCAAAAATGAAACTAATTAATTCCTAAAATTTTTAAAAATCCATTTTGTGACAAATTCGACAATTAACCATCAAACATGCAAGAATAGACTATTTTGTTATTCTCTTTAATTTTTGTTCTAAAACAAATTAGTCCCTAATTAGTCCTGAAAATATGAATTTAAATCCTAAATGAAAATGCCAAATATATTTTTATATTTTCATATGAATAGAAATGCAAAGATAAAAATGCAACAATTATTAGAAAAGGCCACAAAATTCACAAAAATTATAAAATAATAAAGAAATTGTTTTGTTTGAAACTTTTGGAACAATTTGCTTAGGGCAAAAATCACGTGCTCACAGTTTCCCCTCTTTTCTCGAAAACACGAAGAGTTTTCGTGCAAAGATAAGTGAGCAGAAATGAGCGATTTTTGCCCGTTTGCATATTCCGTATGAAGCATATTTGAAAGAATTGACCGCACCCTGCTTCAGAGGATGCCTACATATCCCAGGCTAAATGGGAATCAGGTCAGTATAGTTCAGGAATGTCTGGTAGCTGGGACTACAAGGAGCTGTAATTTCACTGTTGTTGCTGTTGTTACTGATCGCTGACCTCCTTATTACACCATCAAGATAAAACGAAGCTAGCTTAAGCTATGATCTAAAATATCCTATCTATATCTTCAAACTTGCTCTTGTGTTGTCTTGAACTCGTATCTTGTGTTCTTCCAATGAAACTCTTGTTGTCGCCTTGATGATGTTCTGCCATTTCTCTTGATGTTGCTTGACTACTATAATTTGAAATATGTGTCCATTCTTCAGGTGGGCTCCTGACTGCGACGCTTGAAAATGTATTCCCTTGTTCTTCAGGTGGGCTCCTGCTTGCGATACTTGAAAAATATTCCCTTATTCTTCAGGTGGGCTCCTGCTTGCGATGCTTGAAAAAGTATTCCCTTGTTCTCTAGGTGGGCTCCTGATTACGATACTTGAAGAAGTATTCCCTTGTTCTCCAGGTGGGTGCCTGATTGCAATAAAATAGACAAATAAAGAAAAATTTTCTGCCCCAGTCTGTTGACTGGGCGTATCATGTTATCAGATATTAAAATTTAAATGCTAAAATTTGGATTGTACTTCCCTTGTTTTCCAGGTGGGTGCCTGCTTGCTGCATTTGAAAAGATATTCCCTTGTTCTTCAGGTGGGCTCCTGCTTGCTGACTTTTGAAAGATATTCCCTTGTTCTTCAGGTGGGCTCCTGTTTATTGAATTTTGAAAGATATTCCCTTATTCTCTAGGTTGGCTCCTGTTTGTTAAATTTTGAAAGATATTCTCTTATTCTCCAGGTGGGCCCCTGTTTGTTGAATTTTGAAAGATATTCCCTTATTCTCTAGGTGGGATCCTATTTGCTAACTTTGAAAGATATTCCCTTGTTCTTCAGGTGGGCTCCTACTTGCTAAATTTTAAATATATTCCCTTGTTATCCAGGTGGGCTCCTACTTACTTCAGTTGAAAAAGTATTCCCTTGTTCTCCAGGTGGGCTCCTGCTTGCAACAAACATACAAAAACGAGGAAAATTTTCTGCCCCAGTTTGATAATCGGGCGCGTTTTGTTACTGAATATTAACTTGAAAGGTAAGACTTGCATTATATTTCCCTTGTTTTTCATGTGGGTGCCTGACTGCTGTGTTTGAAATGTATTCCTTTATTATCCAGGTGGGCTCCTGCTTGCTAACTTTGGAAAGTATTCCCTTGTTATCCAGGTGGGCTCCTGCTTATAAAGAAAAATTCTTTCTGCCCCTGTTTTAATCAAAGAAAGATTTGTTAATATAAAAATGGTGGTTAGCTGCTGGCATTCTTGTTGGCCATGCTCCCGCTTCCGACTTTGCTCTGGTTTGCTTCTTTGGACTTGCTTTGACTTGCCATGACTTCCCGGCTGCCTTTCAACCATCTGATCTTGATAACCCAAATGTTTTACCTCGTATTACTATTTTGGTGTTTCTGTTTCCTTCTTGTGAAACTTTGCTTCTCCCTCATACTTATCGGATTACCCTACTGATGGGATTTCCATTGGTCATTTATGTTTTGCTTTCTTTTGATATGTCCAAATCTCGTCATGCCATACAACTGGGAAGCTGGTAGTTAGCCTTGACATCTTTCTTTTTTGTTTCTGAATTGAACTGACACTGAAATGTCTTATAGACAGACTTTAAGAGAATGAAATGCAATGACCTCGAAGGTTTTCGAGGATAGAAAGACTTTGAAAATGAATGAGTTGTAATGAAGAGAAAAGGATAGAACTTATCTGAGTGGAAAGGATGATACCAATGCCATGCATTTTGGATTAACCAGCCTAGTCTGTCCCACCAATCAACTATCAATTGCCACATTTGCTGTTCCATACTTTCACAACCGACTTTCACCAAAAACCCAAATCTTGCTTGTTTTGCCACCTTTCAACCACAGACTTCTTTCATTTTCACCAATAAGACTCTCTCATTTTATTATTTCTTCTTCTGGTACCCGAGTGTTGACCTCAACATGTATCACTTTACCTGCTCGTATTGACATTTCTTAAAATTGATCAGAAGGTCTTTCTTTGGACCGTAATGTGGCTTGTGGATGGGTTTAGAAAGAAGGGTATAAAGGCTCAAAATATTTCAACGTGGGTTCAAAATTACAACTTTTGGAATCATATCTTTCGCAACAATCATAACTTCTGCCCCAGTTTCCTTTTTGGGGATTCTTGGATTTTTCTTTTGTTGTGACTGAACCTCAGTGAGGCTGCCTATGTACCCTTTCGGGATCAAGTCAAACATAGTTTGAGTCATAAAATCGCTTCATTGTTGCGATGTTTCTTTTCTTCCATTCTTCTTTTCTTCTCATTTCTTTTCTTTCTTTTCTTTTCTTTTTTTCTTTTTTTTTCTTTTTCCACTGTGTTTCTCCTGTTTCTCCACTTAATTTCCTTGCTCGGGTTCTTAAATTTTGTTGTTGATTCTGAAAGAGGGCTACGAAAGAAAAATATAACAGGGCTCAAAAGGGATAGCAAAGGATAAAGTGTTTGGATAGCATAACAAAATGCCTTCGTCATTTCAATCTTAAAATATGCCAAATACAATCAGGTACATAAAGATAAAGAAATCATACATAATATCTTTTGACTTCATCAGAGTTGGTAGCCATTTCTACACATTTTCCTTCCACATCTGTTAGATACAATGCACCATTGGACAACACTCGTGTTACAATAAATGGCCCCTGCCAGTTAGGAGTGAACTTTCCTTTTGCTTCAGACCAGTGAGGTAAGATACGCCTTAACACCAATTGCCCTACTTCGAACTTCCGCGGACGCACTTTCTTGTTATATGCTCTCGCCATTCTCTGTTGGTATAACTGTCCATGACATACTGCTACTAATCTCTTTTCGTCATTCAAACTCAATTGTTCTAAACGGGCTTTGACCCACTCATCATCATCAATTTCCGCCTCAGCAATAATCCGAAGGGAGGGTATTTCAACTTCTACAGGTATCACTGCCTCCGTACCATACACCAATGAATAAAGAGTTGCCCCCACTGAAGTACGAACAATAGTGCGGTATCCTAACAGAGCAAAAGGTAACTTCTCATGCCACTGTCTGGATCCTTCCACCGTTTTCCAAATTATTTTCTTAATGTTCTTATTAGCTGCCTCGACTGCTCCATTCGCCTTAGGACTATATGGGGTGGAATTGCGGTGCGTGATCTTAAACTGCTGACATGTTTCCGCCATCAGATGATTGTTGAGATTGGCACCATTATCTGTGATAATCACCTTCGGAATTCCGAATCGACAAATGATGTTTGAATGCACAAAATCGACCACTGCCTTCTTGGTCACTGATTTGAAAATTTTCGCTTCAACCCACTTAGTGAAATAATCAATGGCTACTAGAATAAACCTGTGCCTATTAGACGCTATTGGCTCGATCGGCCCAATGACATCCATTCCCCAAGCAACAAAGGGCCATGGTACCGACATTGTATGTAACACAGATGGTGGAGAATGGATCAAATCTCCATGTACTTGGCATTGATGACACTTGCGCACAAAACTGATACAATCCCGTTCCATAGTGAGCCAATAATAACCTGCTCGGAGAATCTTCTTTGCCAACACATACCCACTCATATGAGGTCCACAAACTCCCGCATGTGCCTCGGTCATGATAATTGTAGCCTGTTTAGCATCCATGCACCTCAATAAACCAAGATCTGGAGTTTTTTGTACAAAACTCCTCCACTGAAGAAAAATCCGCTTGCCAAACGTCTAATATCTCTCTTTTGTTCCCCTGTGGCTTGTGCCGGATATACTCCCATTCTGAGGTATTCTTTGATATCATGAAACCATGGCTCACCATCAAACCGTATTACAATAGGTATGCTGATCTCGGACCTGAATCTGCAACGGGTCCACATAAGCCTTACTTGGATGATGCAACATTGACGCCAAAGTAGCCAAAGCGTTAGCAACTTCATTATGAATCCTTGGAATGTGCTTGAAAACTATTGCCTGAAACCGCTGACACAGTTCATGCAAACACTGCCGGTACGGTATGAGTTTTAAGTTCGTATCTCCCATTCTCCCTAAATTTGGTGCACCAGAAGATCCGAGTCACCCATGACCAAGATCTCTTGTACACCCATGTCTATATCCATCCTCAATCCCAAGATATATGCCTCGTATTCAGCCATATTATTGGTACAGTAGAAGCGAAGTTGAGCTGTAACAGGGTAGTGTTGCCCTGTCTCAGAAATAAGTACTGCTCCTATCCCAACGCCTTTGTTATTGGCAGCTCTATCAAAGAACAACTTCCACTCATGTTTTTCATCTTGTTCGGATTCCTCGATATACATTGTCTCATCATCAGGAAAGTATGTTTTCAAAGGTTCATATTCGTTATCAACTGGATTCTCCGCTAGGTGATCAGCCACTGCTTGTGCTTTCATCGCAGTACGGGTCATGTATATAATATCAAATTTTGTAAGCAGGATTTGCCACTTTGCGAGCCTCGCTATGGGCATAGGCTTCTGAAAAATGTATTTCAATGGATCCAACCACAAGATGAGATAAGTGGTATATGCTGATAAGTAATGTTTTGAATTTCTGCACAACCCAGGTCAATGCACAACACGTCCTCTTAAGCTGAGTGTATTTTACCTCGTAAGATGTGAACTTCTTGCTATGCTGCCCCAGTACACAGCCAAAAGAATTATCCAACACTGTCAGATAAAGGATCAAGGGTCTTCCCGGCTCTGGTGGAACCAATACAAGTGGACTGGCCAAATACTCCTTAATTTTGTCAAATGCTACCTGGCATTCATCCGTCCAATTGACCGCAACATCTTTTTTTAGCAGCTTGAAGATAAGCTCGCAAGTCGTTGTAAGCTGAGCAATGAACCTGCTGATATAATTCAACCTGCCGAGCAAACTCATCAATTCTTTCTTACTCTTTGTCGGTGGTAACTCCTGAATGGCTTTGATTTTGGACGGGTCTAATTCAATACCTTGTCGACTTACCACAAACCCCAACAACTTCCCTGACAGAACTCCAAATGCAGACTTTGCTGGATTAAGTTTGAGATTGTACCTGCGAAGCCTCTGGAAAAACTTTCTCAGGTCTTTAACATGATCACACTTCTTTCTTGACTTTATAATCACATCATCCACATAAACTTCAATTTCCCGATGCATCATATCATGGAACATGGTGGTCATCGCCCTCATGTATATTGCCCCTGCGTTCTTCAACCCAAACGGCATCACCCTATAATAATAAGTTCCCAAAGGCGTAATGAATACCGTCTTTTCTGCGTCTTTCTCATCCATCAAAATTTGGTGATAGCCCGCATAACAATCCACGAAAGAATCAATCTCATGTTTGGCACAATTGTCAATTAATATATGGATGTTTGGCAGTGGGAAGTTGTCTTTTGGACTCGCCTTATTGAGATCACGATAGTTAACACACACTCTGGTCTTTCCATCTTTCTTTGGCATAGGAACAACATTGGCTAACCAGGTAGGATATCGGGTAACCCTTTATGACCTTCGCCTCAAACTGCTTGTTGACTTCTTCTTTGATTTTCACGCTGATATCTGTCTTAAATTTTCTCAGCTTCTGCTTGATAGGAGGGCATTC
>MU703132.1:110236-122313 GCA_026770625.1 Nicotiana glauca
CGAGCAGGAATGCAATAATATCTGTCCCTACCCCTCTCACGAGGGCGACCTCTATCTCCCCGGTCTTCGCCCCTGGCAGGCTGGGCAGGTGGGGCAGCAGTGGGAGCTGGAACCATAGCCTGAGAACTCTGAGAAACACGCTGTGGCTGAGCAGTCTGTAAAGATGAACCCCTACCAAGTCTGGGGCAGTCCCTAACCACATGACATGTATCGCCACACTCGAAGCAAGCTCTGGGAGGACGTGGTGGCTGTGACTGACTGGAGCAAGGTCCACTGGACTGACCTTTGGAAGTACCCCGCGCAGGAGGCGCGCTAGAAACTGGAGGCGCATAATAAGGCTCCTGAGGTGCTGGTGGAGCTGTATTACTACCGGCTGCTGGCAAAGCCGAATGAACAGGGCGACCAGAATAACCCCTACCATAACGTCTGGCTAATGAAGTACGGGCACCAGAGTAATGACCTGACTCTCGAGACCTTTTGGCCTCCCTCTCCCCTTGCTCCCTGGCGAGCATACCCTCAATCCGTCTAGTAATGCTCACTACCTGCTGGTAGGGAATATCCATCTCTAACTCTCGGGCCATGCTAGACCGGATGGGTGGAATAAGACCCTCGATAAACCTCCGCACTCTCTCCCGAACTGTGGCGACCAAAGCCCGTGCATATCTGGACAGCCTGGTATAACGGATGGCATACTCTGAGACAGTCATAGCACCCTGGCGCAAATGCTCAAACTTCGTGCGCCATGAATCCCTGAGGCTCTGGGGAACAAACTCCCTCATAAACATGTCTGAGAACTGGGTCCAAGTCTGTGAGGCAGACTCGACTGGACTATCCAACTCATAAGTACGCCACCAATCATAGGCGGCTCCCCAAAGCTGAAAGGTGGTGAAATAAACCCCACTAGACTCCATTATGCCCATAGTACGAACAATGCGATGACACTCCTCCATAAATCCCAAGGCGTCATCTGAAGCTAGGCCACTGAACACTGGGGGATCATATTTCTTGAACCTCTCTAGCCTGCGCTGCTCGTCCTCTGAGACAGCTGACCCATCCCCGGGATGTACTGGTGCTGCAGGAGGTACAGGAATAGCCTCTAGAACCTGCTCCATCGGCACTCTCTGCTCAGGAGTGCAGGCTGCAGGAGTCTGGGCCCCTCCCCTGGCCTGAGATGTGGCTGCAGCGAGGGGAAGCAACCCCGCCTGAGCCAAAGTAGTGTACATGCTCATAAACTGAGCTAGGGTCTCCTGGAGCGCTGGAGTAGTAGTGGCTGTAGTAGGTGTATCAGGTGCCTGTGCTCCAATTGGATCTACTGGTGGTACCTCAGCGGCAGCGCACGCGGGTGATGTGGCTGCACCTCGGGCGCATCCTCGACCTCTACCCCGGCCCCGGCCCCGGCCCCGGCCCCGGCTTCTAATGGCGGCAGCAGAGGCGCGGGTGCCTGGTCCTCTCGTGTAGCACGTGTCCTCACCATCTATGAGAGAATAGAAGACAGAAGTTTTGAATTGGTGTCAAAACATCGCATGACAAGAAATTCAAAAGAAATGAAGATTTTTTTCCCAAACAGTTACATAGCCTGTCGTAGATAAATACAGACGTCTCTGTACCGATCAGCGCGACTCTAATAAACCGGCCTGTGTCCCGTGACTCCTATGAACCTAGAGCTCTGATACCAACTTGTCACGACCCTAGTTCACCAATTGTGAACACGTCATGACGGCACCTACTCTTCGCGACCAGGTAAGCCTAACACGTTGCGGAAGTAGTAATAATTGTGAAATTTATAATCAAAACTAAATAACATGAATAATGTAAACAGTTGCCGCCTGGCACATACATTCTAATACCAAACACTGAAGTAACCTCCAAGACCCGAATACCCACGGGCAACACAGGCTATGAGAAATCTAACACTGCTCTAATCACCAGAATAGTCTAATACAAAGAAGGATCGAAATAACATCTAATAACTAGGGGTAAAATGAGAAGGAGACTTTGCGGATCTGCGGACGTAGCAGATGTATACCTCAAGTCCCCAATACGCTCCCTGACAGCTACTGATGGTACGCCTGCTCAGAAGCACCTGGATCTGCACATGAAAAACATGCGCAGAAGAGGCACGAGTACACCACAGCGGCACTCAGTAAGTGCCAAGCCTAACCTCGGTTGGGTAGTGACGAGGAAAGGTCAGGGCCCTACTGAGACAGAAATAATAAAATAACAAGATATTAACAATATTGAAAGTCTATGAGAACTAATGAATACAACTATGTGATAGGACATATCAATGAAATATAGTACTGCAGGACAAAACAGAAATACAGAGTAAATACAGCAAAATTTCAAGAATACCGACAAGGGCCTTCCAAGATACCGTCCTGTAGCCCTTTCCTCATATTAATATCAAAGAATCTCCCGGGATAACGTCCCGTAATCAAATCAACAGTGTGCAAGGGGATCTCCTGGGATACCGTCCCGTAGTCCCAAAATAAAAGTGCAGGGGGATCTCCCGGTATACCGTCCCGTAGTCCCAAAATAAAATGCAGGGGGATCTGCCGGGATACCGTCCCGTAGTTCCAAAATAAAAGTGCAAGGGGATCTCCCAGGAATCGAACCCGTAGTCCTAAAGTAAACAAACAAGGGGGAACTCCCGGAGTACCGCATCGTAGTTCCAATGTAAATGTGCAACCAAAATCAGAGAAATACTCAAAAATTTAAGTACAACGATACAAGGCATCAAAGAATACTGGCCTAACATGCTCCATGTAATCACAGTTAAGACAATTTAAATAATTAGGCAGCTTGGATCAATTAAACATGCTCTTCTACGCTAGCACAGACTGTAAAAGCAAGTAAAGTAAGGCAAATATGAAAGAGAATCCAAATCAAGTAATTAAGTAAAAATCTGGGTTTCAACAATTTGCTCAAGTACCTCCTCGTCACCTCACGTACAAGGCATTCAATTACCAATTATCACATCCTAAGGGACGAAGTCCCCCGCACAAGGTTAGGCAAGCCACTTACCTCGAACCGATGCAAAATCAACTAGGGAGCGATGCCCTTGCCACGAGTATCCGACTCCGAGTGGCACAAATCTATTCAAACCAATTTCATATTGTAAATAATATTGTAATTAACTGATTCCACTAATAAAATCAAAACTAGGGCGCAAAAATAGGTAAAATGACAAAATTCCCCTCCAGCCAACGTCTCGGAATTGAAAATTTTTTACATTTTCAGAACTCTCGTACTCTCACGAGTCTAAACATATAAAAATCTCCCAAATCGGAGGTCAAATGCCCCCTCAAATCCTCACAATTAGGTCTAAGAACTTTACCCCAATTTTCATTCAAAAATCCGAAATTAAGGTTGAATTTGAGGTTAGATTAGTGAGTATTAATCATAAGGGAGTAAGAACCGTTACCCAATCGTTGCCTCTGAAAATCCCTCGAAATATCTCCCAAAACCGAGCTCTCTAGCTTTTGTTTTGTTAAAAATGGAGGAACCCTCATTTTGAAAATATTTAATACTGCCCAGGTATTTCTTCATTGCGATCGCATGAAAAGGGATGCGATCGCGTAGAACAAAATGTGAAGGCCCAAAAAATGGCCTATGCGAACGCAGGGATGGGGTTGCGATCGCGAAGAATGGGGAGGCAGAGCTATACGATCGCAGAAGGGGGGGTAGTGCGATCGCAGAAGGGGGGTAGTGCGATCGCATTGAAGGAAAAAGAGGCCCCGCACAAAATGCTCTATGCGATCGCATGAAAGCTTATGCGATCGCAGAGAAGAAAAGGGTCTGCAACACACAGCAGAAAATCTGCAATTCTCTAAGTTCCGAAATTGCTCCGTTGAGCATCCGAAATACACCCGAGGCCCCCGGGACCTCAACCAAGCCTACGGACATATCCCATAACATCATTAAAACTTGTACCAATCCTTAAACCACCTAAAACAACACCGGAAACTCGAATTAATCAATGATTTGAACCTAAGAACTTCAAATTCCAACCAAACTCGCTTTCGATCAAAAACCTATCCAAAACACGTCCGATTTACCTGAAATTTTGCACACACATCCCAAATGACATGACGGAGCTACAAAAACTTCCGGAATTCAAATCCGACCCTCGGATCAAAAACTCACTATCGGACCGGAAACTTCAAAAATTCAAACTTTGGTAGTTTAAGCCTAAAAGAGCTACGGACCTCCAAATAATATTCCGAACACGCTCCCAACCCCCAAATCACCTAATGGAGCTAACGGGACCATTAGATTTCCATTCCGAGGTCATCTTCACACGATCCCGAATACGGACCATTTTTCAACTCTTAAACTCTCATTTAGGGACTAAGTGTCCCAAAACACTCCGAATCCTAATACCGAACGTCCCGACAAACCAAAATAGCATAAATGAACTTAGGGAAAGCAGTTAATGGGGGATCGGGGCGTAAATTCCAAAAATAACCGGCTGGGTCGTTACAATATATAATAAAGACAGGAGAAGAAAATACGGAACGGAATAAGACAATCAACTGAAGAAAATGGCAAAATCCTCAAAGAAAACACGTGATGATTAGAATTACCAAATCCTTAGAGTTTCGTATGAAAAATACCGTAAACCAACATAGCTCAGGAAAATAGAACCACATAAATTGTTGCACCGCGCAACCCGATCCCACTGTACAACATAATCCTCCCCTGTTCTACCATAATAATATCAAAAATCATAAATAAATAAATAAATATTGTTGCGTGCAAATCGATCTCACCATATAACAATATCAATATCTTAATCTACCCTTATTTGACCGTATCAGTCCATCCTTATTTCATCTGTTGTGGCGTGCAACTCACTTGTCACAACCCCAGCCCCGATCGTGATGGCGCCCAACACACTGCTAGGCAAGCCCGACCAATTTAATAACCTTAACCATTTTATACAGCTCATGAATTAATTAACACAGATAAATTACTAAGTTATAGTACTGAAATCCTAAAATAGAGTTAAACACGTGGAAATCCCAAAATATAAAGCAACTACACAGCCCGACGAATCCGGCGTCACAAGTCTGAGCCTCTAGTACATGAGTATCAACCTACTACATATCGTTCTCTAGAAATGCGGAAATAAAGCAATAAGGTAGAAGGAAAATCAGGACTGCGGACGTCAAATGTAGCTACCTTGATATTCCCGGATAAGCTGCTAGGCAGAGAAGTCCTCACACAGCCTCAAGTGTACCTGGATATGCACGCAAGGTGCATAGAGTAATGTGAGTACTCCGACCCAGTGAGTAATAAACATAAATAAAGGATAAGAATAAGAAATCCTGAATAGGCACAAAGTAATTTTATAAATATAGCAACCTGAACCAAGTAGTATTAAATCAGTAAACCAATAAAAAAATTATGGAAATACTAGAACAGATAAGTAAGTTAATGGCAATCAAATATTAAATGCAATATATAGTCCGGTACTCCCCAGTACTCGCTGCAGCGTGCAGCCCGCTTCATTTATTTATCGTCGACGGCGCTCACTAGGGGTGTCCAGACTCCGGGAGGGTCCCCTTACGGCCCAAGCGCAATAATTAGTCATCTCGTGGCATCAATTAGGCCATCAGCCTCATATCAATTTCTATACATTACCACTGCAGCGCGCAGCCCTATCTCATACTCAGTCCAAAATCACATAGGCCTCTCGGGCACAATAATATAGAAATATTCAGCCCAAACTTTCTTTGAAAATATTAATTTAAGTTTCTAGTTTGAGAAAAGGTGGCTGAGTTTGCAAAACAATATTAAATACTAGAACTGAGTTCAACAATATGAAAAATAGTAAGAAACCAGTAATAGCAATCCCTGAAGGATTCAATCGATTGGCACGAAGCCCAAATATAGCAATCAGCTCAATTATAATGATAATAAGTGAATTTCAGTCAATTACGCAGTATATTCATCTACCGGTACGGACCAAGTCACAATCCCCAACGGTGCTCTACCCCATGCTCCCTACCCGGCGTGCAAGTCACCTCAATATAGCACTACGATGTGCAAATACGGGGTTTCAAACCCTTAGGACATTATTTACATCTATTATTCACCTCAATCCGGCCGAAATCCTAGCTCGCTATGCCCTTGCCTCTCAAATCGACCTCCTCGTGCGCCGAATCTGATCAAAACCACAATGAATACATCACAATATGCCAATGGAACAATACCCAATCGAAAAATAGCAAAAATATCGAAATTAGCAAAACCGAGCCTCAGGCCCACTTCTCAAAATTCAGAAAATTTAACATCAACGGATTCCTTATCTTGCCATGTCTATGATAATTGAATTTCATCCTTGTATTTGATTTGAGGACTATTAACATGGCTATAGTTGAAAGTTCAAATAAGCTATAGGTGTTAGATTTGTATTTAATTTTTGCTGGATACAATGATATTTAGGTCGTGATGATTTAGTATTATGCTTCTGTAAATATGCCCTTTCTATGTTGGTTTTGCTCAAAGGAACTGTGGTACTGTCCTCGTGAATGAAATGAGAAATTAGAATAGTTATTAAACCTGGCAAAGAATTTGGATTAGCTTGATCGGTGTGAATCTGTTGAGAATCGATGTTTTAATGTTTAATTTTTTGGAAATGCTTGTTTGAATAAGCTAGAGTTGACATGCGTGATAATGGGATAAGAGATCTTCAATGGTAGCTTGTCTTAGTGCTGAATGCTGCTACTTGGAAAACTAAGAGATGTTTTACTTCCATTGAAATAGTTAGTTGAATGGATTTACAAGTTAATATTTAGTGCATGTCATCTGAAATTGGAAACCACGTTAGTTATCAAAAACCAGAATTAAATGCAAGCAGGAACCTCACTACTAAAAAAACCAGGGTTTAGCGACAGACAAAATCTGTAGCTAAACAGAAAAATCCGTCGCTAATCTCATTTAGCGACGGATTATCAAAAGATTCTGCTAACAACGAGCATTTTAGCGACAGATTAGTGACGACGTTTATAGCTAATTCCAGTTTTTTTTGTAGTGCCTCTACTTGTTCTATTATCAATGTTATTGAAGATAGGAATGTTTGGAGAATTAATACCTTGTTGAGGCTTCTATATTGGGTAAGACTCAATATTGAGTCTTGATTCCTAGTGTTTGGTTTTGCAAGTTTTAGGTTCAAGAAGCTTTAGATTTTGGGTCATTCGCAAGAGAGGATGGTACGTTGGATGCATTGGGCTTATCTGCTGAGCCCAATAGCTTGTATTGTTGTTGCTGGACTTTTCATATAGCAAACCTGATTCAAATGCATGGTGAAAATAAAATTAGAACTTTAGTTTAATTTTGTATCAATTATTTTAAATCATAGTTTTAAACCTGTCAATTCGATCTCATGTTCTGTGTTAACGTCAGTTTGATTTGCATTATTGGGCTTGGGTGTGAAACATTTGAATCACAAGAATTGGGCCGAACGTTGGCCTATGCTAAGTAACATTCGATTTCAATTACACACCCTCATAAGGCGTTGGTTGTTTCACCAATCTGGGCTCACCGGGGCCCAAGCCTGAAAGCAATCCGAGTAGGTTCATGGCTATTCATCAAAATTAATTTGGTTTCGAATTCATTGATCCTTCATTTTGGCGTCTGTTAGCTAATTAGTAGAGTTGCAATTTTATCTAAGTAGAAATCGCGCAAATCTTATTCAGTTAATTAATTGTTTTTTTTTTTAAAGAATAGATTGGTTTAGGTGATCCTTACTACACAATACAAAAACTTATGGCCCTCCGGGTTTAATTTGAACTCTTTAAAAAATTGGAATCGGGGCGTGTTGTGCCAAATAAAACCTTAAAATGCATAACCCCAATTTAATTGATGTTTTATCCTTAGAAATTTGAGGTGTGTCATTTAATTGAATTTTCATGACCCGTACAAATTAAATATGCGTAGTTGCTTTAGGCGCGCTATTTTAATAATTAACTTCCCTAAACTCAGGTGCGCATTTCATGTGACGCGGTCTAAAGACATGTTTTAGACGACGGTAAATCTTCTTTAAAATAAATAAAAACGGTTTAAAGGTAAAAATGCACATAGGTTTTGAACATGCATTAAAATCAGATAATAAGCCAATAATAACAGTTGAGCGACTATGCTAAAACCACGGAACCTCGAAATGCCTAACACCTTCTCCCGGGTTAACAGAATTCCTTACTCGGATTTCTGTGTTCGCGGACTGTAATACAGAGTCAATCTTTTCCTCGACTCGGGATTTGAACCGGTGACTTGGGATACCATAAAATTATCCCAAGTGGTGACTCTGAGTCTTTAAATAAATAAATTCAATTTCGATTGTCCTTTAATTGAAAAAATTCCCTTATTATATTCCTTTGGGAACGTAGGAAAAGAAGGAGGTGTGACAAGAAGTCAATAGGTACTAAAGTAGATGTTTTTAATGTTTTGGTTACGGTGGGGCCCTGCCCGACCAAGTTGTGTATATGCTTCTCTCTTTTAAGTTATCTTAGAGGCTTGCGGGTAATGTAAAAAGGTGGAAGTATGATTGTGTTACAGTAGTAAATATGTATGGAAAGTAAATGCTTCTTTTGCAAATCAGTCGTACACATTATAGTTTCTGGTATTGTTACTTGGAGGCCTCAATGGCCCGATTTAATGAATAAAAAATAATTTAAGAACATACGTCAGATTCGCACTGGGCCTTCGGGCATCGTGTAGTCACATTGTTTCTTTCACATATTTTCTTGAACTACTCCAATTGAACATTTGCTGCCACAAATAAACTTGCACTAACAGTTCTATAAAATACCAAAATTAACGTAAATATAAAAAAGGAAGGTTAAAATTGTTCATGTCAACCAATTTTAATAAAGAAACAGTAAAAGAAGATTCAGCAGTTTGAAATAGAGAAGAAACCAAGCAAGAAAAGTTTACCTATGGCATCTACTGTCCAATGCGACGTAAACTCACGTGAACCACGCCTTCCGCGCTGTGATGCAGCTTAAACTGATGGAGTTCATTGTGTTGTAGTCTGTACGGACGGTTCAGGTTGTGCTGCAGCATGAACTGACGAGGTCACATGTGCTGTAGCATGAACCGAAGGTGTCGGCTGTGGTGTTGGCTGAAGAAATGATGTCAGATGTGGTGAAGCTGAAGCTGAAACAACAGCTGAAGCGGAAGTTGAAGCTAAAGCGGAAGCTAAAGTTGACTGAACTGACTTTTGGAAGTTCTGGTAACGTCGCGGCCTCGGAATATCTATTTTTCCAACTTATATTTACCTTAACATAGCTAGGAATATATGTTCCTAACAGCCGGACAAATATTCACTTGAATAATTTCAGTTTGATTCGACATCATCATCCAAATGCCATGTTCACATGAAATTAACTACATTATATTAACAGTGCAAATTAGGTTCACATATCATTAAAGATATCCGATACAAGAGTAGTAAAACAATAACCTTCGTACTATACCACAAAGACCATAATCATTACTCACGCTTAGACTTGTACCCTGTTTCAGTCATGAAGGGCCTCATTATATATCACTAGTGAATTAATCCGCGCTTCGCGCGATTATGAAATAATTTTTTTTCTAATGTTCAAATAATGAAAAATATATAAATCTTTTGTAATCTTCAAATTCAAAAATAGATTAGATTTTAAGTTATATAAACATTCTATTCTTACTTTTTAATTTTTTATTTTATCATTTGAGGATTTTTTTTTGTCTATCAGAAAAGGTTGTTTAAAATCTATAAATATGAAACAATATTTTCTATTTTTGCTCAAGTAAATATGAAAGAAAGAGATGGACTTCATCTTTGTTCAGTTAATTTCTTTTGTCGTTTCCCTACATATCCTAATTTTCAGCACCTGAATATTTGGTAATTTTTAGAGCAACCATATTCTCAAAAAGTTCGGTCAGAATGAAGGAATATCTTAAAATTGTTTTGATCTTTGTAAAAATCATATGACAATTTGAGATTAGAAAACACTTACATAAATGAGAGAGAGGGGAAATACATAGTGATGAAAGACACAGAAGATCGTGTGTGAAGAATGGAAGGGTTACAGCCGTCGAGACATCAACTTTCATATTACTAAATATTGTAAGATCAAAACTAAATAATTGCAGTGCATAGTTACCTGTTAATCAAATTCATAAGCTTTAATATCTACAAGAGGGAAAAATAAAGCAAAAGCAAAAAGTAGTTAAGAACAATTTAATTATCTTTTTGTTGAAGCTTTGACCGAAGCTCAGAAGAATTCTTCACTCTGGTTATGTTCTTTGTGTGCACTTTATGATGAGGTAAGTGGTATGGGAGAAACGGGATGAAAATTAGTTTACTTACACCATTTTATTTATAATAATAATAATTACAAGGTTGGACTATTACATTCTTCTTTAACATTTCATTTTAAAAAGCCATAAAAAAGATGCCTGAGTTATAGGATGTGGATTTTCGAAAATAAAAGGTGTGAAAAAATGTAAGGAAATAGTAAAAAGATAGAGACAAAAGATAAATAAAATTTTTACACTATGGAATGTGACAGTATCACCAATTCTATTCCCAGTATATCTAACACTATAACCATGCAAAGATGTAGCAAACAATTCCTCAGCATTTCTTCTTCCAGGGAAAAAAAGGACCATGTCCATGGGTCATAAATAAGAGAAATACATTCAACATTAATAAATAAGACATGTATATTGTATTATTTCTTTGATCATCATTTCAAATGCACCACAATTCACTCTAAAAAAAATGTAAATAAATCATCACCTACAAAAATAAATCCACTAAACAAATTACAAAAAGCAAAGTAGCCTCACAGTCAAAAAATATATATGAGCGAATTAGAGAAAAGATAAAAAGAGGGTGAAAGATTTGAAGCGTATTTCCATTCTTCACCTGTGATGGAAGAATTTAAATAGTAAAGGATGATTTCACCTTTAAATGCTAGAATTTTAAAAGTCAGAAGTTTTGAATATAAAATTCGAAACAGTGCCTTTCTGGTTATGAACTGCAATTAATATGGGACTTTCTCTTACCATGTAAATTAATACTTGGGCCTGACTTTTGATTTCTTAACCGAACAGGTGTAATTAGGAGTTTTAATGAAAGGGTGTGACTTTGATTTTTAACTATTAAAATAGAAGAAAACCTCAAAAAAAGGAGTAAAAAGATAAATATAATTTCTAGCATTTGAGACATGTCATATCATCTTTCTCATTCCCACTTTTATATATATATATATATATATATATATATATATATATATATATATATATATATATATATATATATATATATTTAAATAAGTGCCCATATATTGGAGAACTTTGTGATGGTTTTGGTGTATTTAGTTTTGATAAATGACCAAAGCTCCAAATACATACAATTAACATATTTAACACTACATAAATGTTTACGACATTATAATTTATATTAATTTTTATTTAATTATGTTATAGCTATTTCAAAGAAACACAAAATTAATTGATACTTAACTCAAAGGAAAACTAATTATATTATAATTTTATTAAATATAATAAAATTATAGCTAATTAATGTGTGAATGACTAATTTTGTAAAATTTAAACCACTATAATCTTGTACCAATTACAATTTACAATATATATAGAGAGGCAGAGAGCATCGCAACGCAACGCATAGGACAAAAAGTTTCAAAGATGCGGATACGGAATATTTGAAAATTTTCGAAATATTTAGTGAGGTAACAAAAGGTAAAAGCATGGCATAGGACAAAAAAATTATTATCTCTAATAATTGATTTTTCTATAAATAAAAATAAAATATTGTCACCAAATAAAATATATTAAAAATATCTAATCATGGATATTTTGATGATTTATAGCTATAAAATTATGGGTTGGTAGCTAAATATAAATACTATAATACAAATCTAATATGTGAGCACAACTATATATTTAAATTTTGTAGCTAAATAAATAACTTCTTTTTCCACAGTATATCTTTTTGTGGCTAAAGTATAAAAGATAGCTACAAAATTAATTTATTGTGGAAAAAGAATAAAATTATT
>MU703141.1:6281-18911 GCA_026770625.1 Nicotiana glauca
CCAAATTTAAATTACAGTTCCAGCCCCCTTCCCCCAAACCCTCATTAGCGACCTAAAAAACTCGAGTGAAACCCTCCCGTCCCACAAAAAGTAAAGAGTGTTGGTCCCACATCCTAGCTAAGGTCTTCCCTCGTTGTGGGTTGTTCGTTTCAGACTCAAATCTTTAATTTTTTAACTTTTCAAAAAATATAAATCGAGATATTCTGATTTAATTTTTGTCGAAACTCGTATATAAATTGCATATTAGTTGTTTTGCATTGTTCTATGTTGTTTTGTGTATTTTTTGCGATTAAACTGGTATATTATTTTTATCCGGACTTAGATATTAGTGTGCTAAAAAATGTAAAACTAGAGAAATTATTATTTGTTAAAAAATGCAAATAAGCTTTTTTACTGTTGTATATGTATTTTCGTAAATATTTTGTGATTAAATATATTTGTTATTTTTATCTTGTTTATATTATTTATTTGCTTAAAGACTTGTAATATAGTGCCCTTTTAGGGTAGTAAAATGTATTGCTTTTTAGCGTAATAAAATGTAGTGCCTTTTAGCGTAGTATCCATGTAGTTTAAGTATCTCTTATACTCAAAATACGTCAAAATAATTGATAGATCAAACACAAACTCTGTCCAATTGTAGTCAACGATCGTAAGAAAGGAACAATATTTTCCGAATATCTTGGTGCTACTGGCCGCGAATATCGAGCCTGGAACCCATATGTAAATATTTAAAAATTAAATATTATATAATTATAAAATTTAATTTATATTTACAAACAAATATATAAAATAAGAAAACTAACGCATACAAGAATTCAGGATATCTTTGTGCTATTGGGCCTCAAATATCGAGCTTGGAACCCATATGTGAATATTTAATAATTAAATATTATTTAAATATAAAAATTAATTATTTACTTTACAAACAAACATCTAAAATTATAAAACTAACATGTAAAATAATAAAACTAACACATAAAAGAATTCAGGATATGCATTTTCTCGCTCTACCTTCACTCGTGCTCCCGGCACATGTTAGCTAAACATATGCCAGTGTGGATATGGCAGGGGCGAGAGGTCGGGGACGAGGAAGGGGATGCGACCTAGGAAAATACCTATTGTAGCTTTTGGGAGCTCAGTTGGAGCTTGGATTCAAGGGGAAGTAACACTACAAAATACACCAATGGCGTCTCATGTGCAGCTAGCTGAAGGAATTAGATCTGTTGAAAAAGGATCTACTTCAAATACTAAGGAGATACCAAAGGATCTAGAGATGAAGGACACTATGGAGGCAAATACAAAGGGCAAAATTCAGAAGGAAATAGAGACAACGCAAAGCAATGGAACAGTGACTGAGAAGCAGATCAATGTGATAGTGAATTCAACACAAAAGTCAGTGGATAGAGTAGCTGAAGCAGTTAATCCGACAGGAACATGGACAAACCTGTTCAAAGGTAACAAATATGCAACTAATGGTATGGATCTAACATATATTCCACCACAAATCGTAGATGAAAAAATAGTGGTACAATTGAAAGCAGAGGAAGTAGAACCAGAAGAAGAAAAGTGAAAATGTGCTTTAATCGCATATGTTATTGGAGAAACACCTGGGTATAATGTTATGAATAGGTATATTAGCCAAAATTGGATAAATATAGGTACTACAGAAGTATATTTCCATGACGAGGGGTATTATGTGATTCAATTTAATTCCATAACTGACATGCATGCTGTATAATATAATGGGCCTTATACTATCAGCAATCGGCCTATAATTTTGAAACCATGGACAACAGATTTTGATTTCATCAGAGAATTCCCTATTGAGATACCATTGTGGGTGAAATCCCCTAATTTACCTATGAATTGCCGGGGTAGTAAGTCTCTGAGTAGAATTGCCAGTGTATTGGGGACTCTTGTGTTTGCTGATGAATGTACCACAAAGCAATCCAGGATTCCTTACGCTAAAATGCTTGTGGAAATAAATGTTAGTCAACCACTACCTGATGAAATTACAGTGATTGACCCAAAGGGGAAATACTTTCAGCAGCAAGTGACATATGACTGGAGGCCAGAATTTTGTGGAACCCGTCAAGTAGTGGGACACAAATGTAGAGAAAAGGAAGTGGATGAAGGCCAAAAGGATATTCAACATAGAAGGAAGAGGAACAAAATTGTCACACATGAATGGAGATACAAAGGCCCTATACAGCATACATTACCAGTTGAAAAACAAATGGAGCAAGCAAAGGAGCACAAACAACATATACAGCAAGTGAATGAGGAGATGAGTGTCATTCCTGGAGATAGAACAGAAGAGCAACCAGAAAAGAACAAAGGGAAAGCTGTTAAAAGTCCTGATTTCAGTCTCAAAAACTTCCCCATATTGTGTTCTGTTCCTACCAAAAATGGTTTTGGAGTACTACATGGAGGAGATAATGAAGAAAAGACATGCCTCTAGATAGAGGAGGGGGAACTAAAACAGTATGATGAATTGGCTAATATGGAATGTTATATAAAATAGTTGTCTATTTAGATTCCCCTATTCTATTCCCTAAGTTAAGTAATTCTCTAGAGCCACCCATCATATTTATACATTGCTTTGGGCTAAGCTAAATAAGACTATTTCAATGATGGCCCTCCATGGATTCACCTATATAAGCCGCGGCTAAAGTTGCAAAAATAAGAGCTTGAATACCACTTGTAAATAATCCAAGGAGCATGACAGGTATAGGAACTACTAAAGGTACTAAAGAAACAAGAACAACAACTACTAATTCATCAGCTAAGATATTCCCAAAGTGTGATCGGCGGTGTGTACAAGGCCCGGGAACGAATTCACCTAGAGTTTTTTGGGGGAGAATCACTCGGCGTGGGGCCTCCCCAGTTTCCATTCTCCCATTACTCAAGTCGTCTAAGGGACAGGACCCCCGCACTGTAAAAAGTTTCCTTTTTATACAACTCATAATATCTTTTTTCTGTGCATATCTCGATTTTAATAACTTTTGGGTTTATACCAAATCGACCGTAGAGAGAGTTCATTAGTATCTTGTAGATATATACCATAGCTGCATCATCCTTTATCTTTGCTTCTTGTCTTCCAACGAAGTTGTCTGATACAAAGCCTTCGAAAGGACTCTTCTTTTTATCATACAAGTAGCCACTAAAGGAACCGAGAAATATTTAAAAACAAAAAAATTAGATTAGCTGGGCTCACAGAAATAAGAGTTAAAGAACACAATTCAAAGAAGATCAGGGGAAAACTTGATCCAACATGGAAGGTATATGACAATTACCAGGCTGCTATTAATGGAAGAATATGGTTGGTTTGGGATTAACAATAGTGTGAAGTGAACATGGTGAGAGCTGAAGCACAACTTTTACATTGTGAAATCACAAGCAAGATAGGAGACATCAATTGCTTTCTTACTATTGTATATGGCTTCAATACCATAGAACACAGGAGATCACTATGGGAACAACTGAAAGAAGTGGCTGTAGGCATTAACAAAGCATGGCTTGTTGTTGGAGATTTCAATGCAGTACTGAACCAAGATGATAGACTGTTTGGTAATCCAATCACTTATAAAGAAATTCAAGAATACTCTGAGTGCATACATGAACTGCTATTAACAGAAGTTCAGTGGAGTGGGGACTATTACACATGGTCCAATAAACAGTTGAATACAGAAAGAATATATAGTAAATTGGACAGGGCTTTTGGAAATCATGAATGGATGATGAATTGGGGACATGTGATAATGCAATATGATGATTCCTACATTTTAGATCATGAACCTATGTTACTATCAGTGGCAGCTGCTAGATATAACACTAAAGTTTCTTTCAAGTTCTTCAATGTATGGGCTGAGCGCAAAGACTTCATGAAGATAGTAGAAGACATATGGCAGAACACATGTTCCACAAGCAGTATGGAAAATATTTGGAAGAAATTGAATAATCTTAGACCAGTCCTGAGGAAGCTAAACAATGAGGAGTTCAAGTTTATCAGACAGAAAATAGAGAAGGCAAGGCAAGATTTAAAGAGCACTCAGGAACAAATGCAGTTAAAAAACAACACAGATGTACTTGCAGAAGAAAGAAAGTTGTTACAGGAACTGGAGAAATGGTCATTGATAGAAGAGAGTGCCTTACAACAAAAAGTTAAAGCTAAATGGATCAAGCTTGGAGACTCAAACAATAAGTATATTTCAGCATTGATCAAAGAAAGAACACACAGGAAACAAATTACTGAACTAACATCTCTTGATAACAGGAAGCTAGAGGATCCAGAGGAAATCAGAGAAGAGATAATCAAGTTCTACAAGAGCTTGATGGGTTCAGTATCTCATATTTTGCCAGCAGTTAACAAACAAACAATGAGAAAAGGGCCAGTCATTACTCAACAACAAAGGATTAGCTTATATGCAGAAATTACAGAAAAGGAGATATATGATGGACTGTCTTCAATTGAAATGATAAATCCCCTAGAGTTGATGGATACAATGCCTATTTTTTCAAAAAAGTATGGTCTCTTGTGAAGGAAGAAGTTATTGATGCTGTCAAAGAGTTTTTTAAAACTAGGAAATTATATAGGGCAATCAACTGTACTGCTATCACACTTGTCCCAAAAACTGCCAAGCCAAACACTGTGAAGGAGTATAGACCTATTGCATATTGTACTATGTTATACAAAATGATTGCCAAGATTCTTGCCTCCAGAATGCAGGAAGTGATGCCAGACATTATAAGTAAAGCTCGGGCTGGTTTTATTCCAGGGAGGAAAATAGCTGACAACATATCCCTTGCCTATGAGTTAGTTAAAGACTATACAAGGAAGAATTTATTATCTAGGTGCATGATAAAAAATGATCTACAAAAAGCATATGACTTTGTTGAATGGCCCTTTGTGAGACAGATGCTAATTGAGCTTAGTTTTCCTGACCAATTTGTTTTGTGGATAATGGAATGTGTGCAAACTGTGAACTATACTGTGGTGATCAGTGAGAGCAAAGTAAGCCCTTTAATGCAGCTAGGGGGCTTAGACAAGGAGATCCAATATCTCCCTTCCTATTTGTAATAGCTATGGAGTACTTTAGTAGGCTGCTCAATGAACTGAAAGATGATAAGAGATATCAATTTCATCCAAAATGTGCAAAACTAGGTGTAACACACTTAAGTTTTGCAGATGATCTGCTTATGTTTGCTAAAGGAAATTTGTCCTCTATATCTACACTTAATAACTATTTCAGAACCTTCTCTACAACCTCAGGACTGCAAGCTAATCTTGGGAAGAGCTGTGTATATTTTGGAGGAGTTAAGAAGGAAGAACAGGAAAATATCCTGAAACACTTGGGTTTTGTCCTTGGGAGCCTGCCTTTTAAATACTTGGGAGTACCTTTATCTACAAAGAAGATTTCTCTGGTGCAGTGGCAGCCTTTGATAGAGAAAATAATAGCCAGAATCACCTCTTGGACAGCAAAGAAACTATCATATGCAGGGAGAACACAATTAGTGAAAACAGTTTTGTTTGGTATGCAAGCATATTGGGCCCAGCTATTCCCTATCCCTGCTAAGGTATTAAAGATTATATATGACTATTGCAGAAGTTATGTGTGGTCAGGCAGCAATTCAATTACTAAGAAAGCTTTGACAGCATGGGATAGAGTATGTATGTCTAAGTCTATGGGTGGAGTAGGCCTCATCAACATAAAGCTATAGAACAAAGCAGCTCAAATCAAGACATGCTGGGATATTGCTCATAAACAAGACAAGTTGTGGATTAGATGGATCCACACTTATTACATTAAAGGAAAGCCATTACTGGAAGTAACAGTTCCAACACAAGCAAGCTGGATTACTAGAAAGATATTGGAATTGAAAAACAAATTGCATTTGATCCCTATAACCACAAGAAGTTTTACAAATGCTATCTACTACAAATTGCTCCCTGAAATGAGGCCAGTAGCCTGGAAATGCCTTTTGTTCAAGAATGATGCAAAGCCAAAAGCAAGCTTTATAATGTGGTTAGTATTACATGGGAGATTGGCAACAACAGATAGACTAATGAGATGGGGTATTATAGGAGAGTACTTGCTCTTTATGCCAAGCAGAATTGGAAACTATAGAGCATTTGTTTGTGGAATGTGACTATGCAAAAGCTATATGGAAGAGACTGCAGAAATGGTTGGAAACACCAGATGAATGGAACCAGCATGTTAACTAGGCTATCAAAAGTGCTAAAGGGAAATCACAACAAGCTCAAATATTTAAATTGGTATATGCAGGGTGTGTCAATGCTATATGGATAGAAAGGAACAATAGAGTGTTTGAAAAGAAGGCTAGAAACTGGGAAGCAATTGCAAGAGAAATTGTCTATACTTGTCATGTTAGAGCGTGCAGTAGAGTCCAAGAACTACTGTAAAACTTTACATTCTAGATGTTAAGAAGTTTAGTTAGATGAGATCTTCTTATATATAGTAATAGTAAGGAATATAGATAGAGTTTTATTTATTTTGAGATAGCTAAATGTGTTGTGGTTAGATATGGCTTTGTAAAGTTTCAAAGGTGATTAATACAAAAGTTAATTACCAAAAAAAAAAGAATTCAGGATATCTTGGTGCTACTGAGCCTCAAATATCGAGTTTGGAACCTTTATGTGAATACATAATAATTAAATATTGTATAATTATAAAAATTAATTATTCAATTTACAAAAAAACATATAAAATTATAAAACTAACACATACAAGAATTAAGGATATCTTGGTGCAACTGGGCCTCAAATATCGAGTTTGGAACCCTTATGCGAATACATAATAATTAAATATTGTATAATTATAAAAATTAATTATTTAATTTACAAACAAACATATAAAATTATGAAACTAACATGTAATTAATGTTGTTTAAGTTATAGTAGATGTCATGGAGGTGCCACCTATTTATCCCGGACCTTCCAGCGATGAGCTATTGTCGTTATAGGGTGATCATAGGTTTGCCCACATATGGGAGGGAGAGTTACTGACTCAGATTCTCCGCGTCAGGAGAGTGTACAATATGTGGGACTTTCTGAATGACAGAGTTCTCCATCCCCGTGTAGTCACACGCCTGTAGGAGACGGGGTTCTACAGGATTTTGGAGATCAGGCGGCTGCAGCTCGATTGGTCTTTGGTCACGGCCCTGATAGAGAGATGGTGACCGGAGACACACACATTCCACCTTCCCATTGGCGAGGCCAAAATCACACTGCAGGATATGGAGGTTTTATATGGGCAGCCCGTTGATGGAAACCATGTTGCTCTGCCGCATGGCATGAGAGTGATAACAGGTGTACAGTACCTGGACGTGCTGTAGCGGCTCACTGGTTTCCGGCTACAGAATAAGAATGTACTGGCTAAGACCAGTCATTTTTCGTTGACGACTATTCGAGAGTATTTAGAGGCATTACATCCTGACATCGATGGGGATATACCGGATTATCATGTTCACCAGTATACGAGGTTGCTACTACTCCTTATGTTTGGAGGGGTCTTATTTTCGAACACTTCGGGGAACCTAGTCATTTTGAGATTTCTTCATCAACTTGAGCAGCTAGATAATTTACCCCATTACAGCTGGGGTGTTGTTGTTCTCGCCTACTTGTACATGAAGATGTGACGGGCAAGCATGGGCACCCAGCATGATGTTGCTAGATTTTTGCCGCTACTACAGGTGAAAACATATTCGAATACTCTATTCATTTTAACATACCTAGTAAAAATATATCTTAAATTTTACGTCAACTTTTATGTTGGGTTTGGGCCTGGGAGCGGTTCATGCAGTTGCATCCACCTCTACCACCATTAGATCCGGATGTACCACCTCCGTTGCTCTCCTAGCTAGGAGGTGGGTTCTCTAGCGGGGACATATGTGTGAGTATGAGGCTCAGCATAATCTCCCCTTGTACAAGGATATCTTGGATTTGCTGGAGAGCGCACAGGTAAATATATATCTAAGTTTACTTGTCATAGCTTCACATGAGTTTCGTATACTCACATTTTCTGTTGTTACTTAATGTTCATCTGGACTCCATACAATGACGGGTTGATAGCTAGCTTGCCCGATTATTGGTCGACCGGCCGAATTATGTAGGGTTCTTCCATCTCATTGATTTACCTTGATATTATGGAGAATCATGCCACCAAGCAGTTACTTCGCCAGTTTGGCCATCCGCAACTCGTACCGACACCGCCCACCTAACAGATCACACATTACCATCGGGATGATCGTTCCAGGGTGGACGACGTATATTTGGCATGGCTAGAGGAGCAGATCGATACTTGGGACTGGCAATTTGTCCTGATTCCCCCCCCCCCAACCGAGTCGGCCAGATACTGAGCATGATTATATGGGTTAGTACCGCAACATTACCCAATGTTTCGTCAGGAATCCCATTCATCGAGCTGGCGGTCGGTTAGTTCCATACGTCGGGAGGTACGAGGCACCGGTATGTTATTTTGTATTCTTACTTATAACTATGACCTAGCATTCCGTAATTCATGTTTTACATGTTATGCAGGCTATTGGCCTACATTTATTCCGCTAGTTAGGACTGCAGATGCAACAGCATACTGGTGAGGCAGCGGCCATTTTGCATGAGTATGGCCGGCAGGTTATAGAGCTAGCTGCCCGAACACTACAACGAGCCTGAGAGGACAAATACTTGGTGCACGTGCCTGCTTATATGGCACTAGAGCACTACCATCGAGGTAGTCCTATCCTACGAGGTAGGGGAGCATGAGGCAAGGTTGTCTCACGAGGCAGGGCTGTCCCACGGGGTCGTGGGTACCGGCAAAGAGGTGGTCCCCAGCAAGGGGCCATTGAGGCACCTGTAGAGGATATTGAAGGTGATCTATCGGGTGTCCTCCATAAGCCAGATGAGTATCACAATAGCATGTCATCATTCAGCCTTCAACTGCCGCTCACTCTAATGACTTCGCAGGTGACCTATAACGACCCGGACGATCGTTTCATGAGTTACCACTCTATTTTCTCTATTTCTGCTTCTTTATGCTTTGTTTATCTATGTTATGTGGCATTGGGTTATTCGGCTCGAATCTAGAATGGTTTTGGGAAGGTTTGAGACACTTAGTCTCTTAAATTGGTCTTTAGTTGGAAAAGTCAATCGGAAGTTGACTTGTGAGCAAACAATCTCGGAAGATGGTTTTTATGATTTGGATAGCTTTGGGAGGTGATCTGGGACTTAGGAGCGTGATCAGAATATGTTTTAGAGGTTCGTAGTAGATTTAGGCTTGAATTGGCGAAATTTAAATTTTGGTGTTTTCTGGTTGTTAGGGGAGATTTTGATATAAGGGTCGGAATAGAATTCCAAAAGTTGGAGTAGGTCTGTTGTGTCATTTGTGATGTGTATGTAAAATTTCAGGTCATTCGGATGAGGTTTGATAGACTTTTTTTATCAAAAGAGAAATTCGAAAGTTTTTAGAGTTCTTAGGCTTGAATCCGTGGTTAATTTGATGTTTCGATGTTGTTTTATGTGTTTAAAATATTGGAACAGGTTTGAAAGGTGGTATGGGACTTTCTCGTGCTTTTGGTTGAGGTCCTGGGGACCTCGGGGTAATTTTGGATGGTTGACGGGAGGTTTTGAGTTGGAATTTAGCTACTGAGGTGCACAGTTCCTGTCATAACCGCACTTGCGAATTAGGGACCACAAGTGCGGGCCACCAGAAAAGAAAGTGAAGTCGAAGATGCGGCCAAGAAGAGGAAAGGCTGGAGCCATAGAAGCGGAACTTTGGGCGCACCTGCGCGAGAATCTAATCACAAGTGCGGTGCCTGGGCGGATAAGTGAAATGCGTAGGTGCCACCTAGGACCACAGTTGTGGGTCCATAGGTGCGATAATTAGATCGCAGATGCGGTTTTGCTAGGTCAGAATAGATATATTTCACCCTCCGCGAATTTGGGTTATTTTTCATGACATTTCAAACGGGAAGAAGCTTTGGAGAGCAAATTCAAGGGAGAAATCAAGAGGGTTCCTTAGAGGTAAGGTCCTTGGTCCCTAAACTCATTTTTATGCTGATTTTAAAGGTTGGAAGCTTGAAATCTATGGAAAAATCAGTAGCAAATTGGGGGTTAGGGCTTGGAAACCCGGAGACCTAAAATTAGGAATTTAAGGGGCCATTTGTGGTCAGATTTTGGTAAATTTGATATGCATGAGCTCGTGGGAGGATAAGGATTCCATTGATGTTAATTTGGTCGAATTTTGTGAAGTGGGCTCAAGGATCAGGTCTGGTCAATTTCGGGAATTGTGTTGTAATTTGATTAATTTCGTAGGAGTTTCACTCCTTTAGCATATATTGACGGTTATGAACTGATTTTGGTTAGATTCGAGGTATTAAAGGCTGGATCGAGAGGAAAGGGCGTCGGGGGCTAGAGTTTAGCTTGGCTTGAGGTAAGTAATGCTTCCAATCTTGGTTCTGCGGGTTCTAACCCCGAACTATGTGTTTCATGATTATTGTGAAGGTGACGCCATGCCAAGTGATGGGCATATGGGCGTGCACCGTGGGAAATGTGGTCGGGATCATTCCAGAACACCGCTTAGGGGTTCTTTATTACCGATATCTATGCTGTAATTATGTGATTTAGTTATTGAGCTATAAATTATGCTGATTATCATGTTAAGGATTCACGTCGATATTATTGAGACCCAAAAGGTTGTTTCTTGTTGTCATATCATTTATATTATTGATATTCTGTACTCGGTCCTTTTCATGCATATTATATCCTGTCCCAGTCTCGATTATTATTATTTGCCACAGTTTTATTGTTGACCGCGATAGTATCATGACATTTAGAGCCATATGTGAGACTGGTGAGTTATGACAGAGTGAGGCCTAGAGCCTGCTATTGAATGGCAGTATGAGATTGGGCTGCACACCACAATGAGATACTAAACAATCCTTTGTTGGCTTTGTTATAGTGCTTGGGCTAATAAGAGAAGCCATTCCGCAGTCTTTACACCTCCAGTGAGCGCAGATGATGATATTGAGGGATGGATCTTCCCTGGACATGGATCTTGTCTGAAGTATTATACCAGGAGATGGATCTTCTCCGCAAGGTTGGATTGGCTTATGTCCTCGGTACCGGATGACTGCGGTCAATGATGTATATTCTGAGATAGATCTTCCCTGGGCCGGTGGCCATATACAGTACCGAGGGGTTGAGTACCTGTTAAAGTTTGGTCTGTCACTACCTGTCAGTCCATAGGTTGGACTTATTACTTACTGAGTTGGTGTACTTATGTTACCCCCTGCACCTTGTGTGCAAATCCAGGTGTCTCGGGTCACGATAGAGGCTGATGATTATATTGTGTGGACTTCCACTAGGAGATTGTGAGGTAGCTGCCCAGCAACCGCAGTTTTCGCCTTCTTCTTTCCTATCTTCCTCTAGTTTATGTGTTGGATATTTTCAGAGTGTACTAATTTTGTTATTTCGAATAGTTATAGTAGTTTTTGCTCATGACTAGTGACACCTGAGGTCGGGCTTGTATTTTATTTCCACTGGTTTTGGAACTTCTATTTTTATATTATTGGATTTCGTTAAAATATGATGTTTTTCTTAAGATTTTCAAATGGAAAATAGAGTAATTGGAAATGAGTGGCTGTCCTAGTTCCACAATAGGTGCCATCATGACCGGATCGGTTTTTAGGTCGTGACATGTTGGTATCAGAGCCTAGGTTACATAGGTCTTACGAGTTATGAGCAGGTTTAGTAGAGTCATACGGATCGGTACGGAGATGTCTGTATTTATCCTCAGGAGGCTGCAGAACCTTTAGGAAAATCTTCTTATTCTTGAATTCCTGTCGTGCGAATCTGTTGATGCTAGTACTAAACTTTTGTTATTCTATTCTCTCACAGCTGGTGAGGACACGCGCTACTGGCCAGGATGGACGAACACCAGTACCATCAGCTAGGGCTACTAGAGGTCGAGGATGCGGTCGAGACCGTGGTAGGGGCAGAGGTGTAGCTTGCACAACAGCTAGGGTAGCACCTACAGATCCACCAGCCGCCCAGTTCATGATCAGGCTCCAGCAGAGGATGCTCCAGCGGTACCGACTCAGGCACCAGTTGTGCCTATTGTTATTTCGGGTCTCCAGGAAACCTTGGCTCAAATTATAACAATGTGCACCAGTCAGTCTCCACTACGGCAGCTACTTCCCAGGCCGGGGGAGGCACTCGGACTCCTGCCGCTCGCACACCTAAGCAGGTTTCACAAGGACTTCAGACATCTGAGGCACTACCAGCCCAGCCAGTTGCCCCTGCTCAAGACTATTTAGTTCTAGTTATGCCTGATGATAAGCAGCAACGACTGGAGAGATTTGGTAGACGTTAGCCTCCGACTTTCAGAAGAGCAGAGGGCGAGGATGCCCAGGGTTTCTTAGACAAATGCTAGAGGATTCTATGTACAGTAGGGATTCTGGAGACTAGCGCAGTTGCATTTACCACTTTTTAGTTTTCTGGGGCTGCCTTCACTTGGTGGGAGGCGTATGTTACACCCCAAGTTATCATACATGAGAGTACGTCGTAGGTTAATTGATGTAAGCTCAGAAATGAGATTATATTTGGAAGAAAAT